>JAQZBX010027635.1:0-28253 GCA_029593785.1 Cabassous unicinctus | reverse complement strand
ACCAGCATATATCACGCAGAACTGTGTGGGAGAGAGGGTGGTCTATGATGTGAAATGTGGTCTATGCTTGGTGGCAAAGCCCCAGGATGTGTATATCCATTGCGGGTGATGTCCCACACTGATGAAGGATGTTGGTGTGGGATGTTGTGGGAGGTGTGGGAGTTGGGGAACATGGGAATCCTTGTAATTTCTGAGTAATAATTAAGTAATCTAAGCACCTTAAAAAAAAATATATATATATATAAAATAACATTTATGTAAGAAAATGCATATATATGCATATGTATTTATATATCATTTTACAAATATTGGTATGTACTGTGAAAAATCTTGATTTTTATGAACAATTAAAAAAAAGGGCAGAAAAAAAAAAGTAGGGCTTTGATTCAGTCACATCTGTAGGGCATTAAGTTAGGGTTGAGTCCCTTCCCTCTTGGGAAGCTGATATAAATGGGCATTCATTCAAAAAGGCACAAAGGAGGAGAAGCCATTTTGGTCCTGCCATGTGATAGAAAGTAGAAGTAACAAATAGCTAAAGTTGTGGGAAGAGATGAGTCCTATGGCAGCCTACAGTGAAGATCAGAAGAAGCTGTGCTCATGGAGCCTTAAGAGGAAGAAGGAAGGGGAAACCAGGCAGAGATAACCCACCATCTCTATCTTCAACACATGGCAAAAGACTTAAACTGAACCCTAACAGAGATCAGCAACCATCTTTGGTGAGAAACAACCATAAATTGGAGTCTTTATGGCCTTGTAACTCTAAGCTTTTACCCCAAATGAATACATTTCATAAAAGCCAACAGATTTCTAGGATTTTGAATCAGCACCCTATTGGAATTTGGTACCAGGAGAGTGGGGTATAGACTTATGCAATTACCAAAAATGCTGGAATGGTTTATAAATGGGTAAGGGATATTTTTTGGAGAAATTGTAAGATGCTTGATAGAAAAGGCCTATATTGTTTTGAAGAGATTGTTGGTAGGATTATGGGACCTAAAGTTATTTCTGAAAAAGCCTTAGGAAGAAATGATGTAACTATTATAGGAAAATTGAAGAAAGGTGATCCATGTATTAAACTTGCAGAGAACTTAGCAAGATTGACTCCTGATGTTTTAAGGAAGGCAGAATTTAAAAATGGTGAGTCCAGACAATTAGTTGAAGAACTTTCCAAAGTAAACTTTCAGATTTTGACCTGGCTTCTCATTGCAGCTTATATTAAAATGCTAAATGAGACAGATAAGCTGAGAATTGAATCATTGGACACAAAGAAACCAGAAACTGACTCTGGAAATTCCAAGCCTTTAGAAATCAAGACCCCAGATGATAGTGCCCCATTTGAGAAATTAACTAAACTTGGAACTTGTAAGTCAGGATTGAAAATGCAGTTATCCAGGAAGGCCTTCTAGAAAGTCTTATTGTTTGTTGTCTTGGACCCCTGCTTCCTGCATGCTAAACCAACAAGCTTTTTGTGAGATTTGTATTAATGAAACAACTGTCAGCCTGGAATAAAACGAACATAGATGGAAAGGAAAATGGCTTTAAGCAGGAAACCATGGAGGCTGAGGTCTGGGATTAAGACATCTCCTTGGGCCAGAAAGGGAACCCACCCATGTGTATGGAGAGGGTGTGTTTGCTCCAGCATTAAAAGATGGTGGATGTTCCAGCCTCCTGTTCAAGGAGAGTTTTGCCAACCCAGTGTACAGAGAGGGTGGAGCACATTCCCAAAGGTTGGGGAGAGTGAAGTCACCACCCCAGTACTCTGAGAGTGGTGGGCCTGTTCCCCATAGATTAGGGAAGGACAGGCTGCCTACTCATTGTTCTGAGAGGTTTAGGCCTTTATGCCAGAGATTAGGGAGAATGTTGCCACCACTTCACTGTACTAACTGTGTTGAGACTAAACCCCAGACATTGGGGAAAGTGTGGCTATCACCCCAATGTTTGAGGAGGGTGAAATACACACATAGATACTTGTTGAGGGTGGAACCAAGAAAATGGTCATTGGGCAAGCCTGTGGGAAGGGTGGGCCCCCATGAAGCCCCAAGAAAGAGAAGAAACCATTATCATAAGAGTGACTCTCAGACTTTGAAATCTAATGGAGACTGCAGGTTTTCAGAAGGGTTGGGAACCAGTGACTCATGTTTCCCTCCCAAATTCTACTTATGGTAATGCAAATGTTTACCCTATATCTGTGTCTTTGTATATTGGAAGCAGATAAGTTGTTCTGTAAGTTTCGCAGGTCTACAGCCAGAAGGGATTTTGCCCCAAAACAAATTGTATTTCTATAAACTGATTGTCATATGATATCATATATAACATTGTTACAGATTTAAGATTTTTAGAATATATAATATATTTTTTGGGATTCAAAGGGTAGAGTGTGGCAGTTTGTTATTATTTATGAATCCCCAAAGATGATTAGCAGAGATTTTCTTCTTGATAAATTCAACATCAATTTCTATCCATCCCTGAATTTGCACATTTAATTAGGTAATATTTTTCTAATGATAAGCAGAGGTAGGTGTCAGAAATATTACTCTTGTACTACTGAAATTTTTATCCACTAAAGTATTTGAATTTATTTACATGAGGCTTATGAAAACAATTATTTCAGTCAATGGTTGTATTTCTAAGAAAATCATCAAGACAAATATTTGATTAAAGGGATTTGATTGTTCCATTTGTAAACATTCTTTATATATATTCTTTCAAAAAAAATCATGCAAAGTAAATAATTTAGCACAGTTTGCTTTGATTTTTATAATTTTAGTTTTGTGTTTGCCTAAGATCAGCTTGTGTCTGGAAAAGGCAGCAACTCATTGATATATTCATTTTGGCTTCAGTGTTAGTCTCTCATCATTGGTATAATCAGCAGAGGTAGCTCTTTGCAGGAGTCAGTATTCCCAAGAGATAGTGTAATTTTATGTGTTAAGTGATTTCTCTGTAGATAATGTTAAAATGCTGTCAGAGATCGTAGGTCAGCAGAGGTCATGTCATTGTGTTTCATTTTATGTTTTTGAAACCAAAACAAATTTATTTGTAGATTTCCCCATTTCATATAGCAAGTCTGTTTCTGAATGTGACTAAGACTCATGTTTCCTTCATCCCATTACACATCATCCCAGCAGTAATTTTATTTTTTAAATTTTATGAACTTGATTTACAACTCATTTGAGTGAAAAGATGAGGTGCATGAGGGGATGCAGTTGGAAGTAGGATACTCTTATGAAGTCAAATGTGTTCTTGGATTGCATGGTGAGAAGGAAAAAAAATGTACTCAGATGAGTGAGAAAGGATCAGAATGCCATTCTGCTCAGGCCATTTTGAAACAAAACCTGGCTATGTCATTACATTCTCAGAGATCATTGCAACCCCAAATGAAATGAAATGGGGTCTGTGGAGTGAGATGGATGATGTAAAACTACTCCAGTATATGTATTTACTCCACAAAAGTCAAGTGAATGCAAAGATTGGCCTTGGACAATCTTTGAGAACACAGTGATGCAGAGTTGAAATATGGATTACTTCATATCCCTTTCAGCAGTCCCTCAATGATGCTAATGCTTTATTCTCAACTATAGAGGGAGTGATTGCAGAACATTTATCCAAGGTGCTCCCTGGGTGCCTCATCCAACTTAGGTTCAGAAATTGAAGTGCTGGAATACTTTATGGCTGACCTGAAGAAAATTCAACCCTATCCTCCATTTTTTTCTTAGATGACATATGAAAATAAAACAGAATTAGAAGCAGGATATTTTAATTAAATATTTAAATCAATAAGTATTTTAAGTAAAAAACAATTCACTAAAAATGCCAAAACATATATCCAATGGGGTATATACTTGTGTGGAAGGGAATTGTGCCATTTTTAAAGATGTGTTAACTACCAATCATTTGTTGATGAATGAACCAGTTAGTGTTTGATTACCATTCAGAACATCCACAATAGATCTTTAGGATGGATGGAGAAATAAATAGATTCTAGTTATAGATGCTGACATAGATATAGATGATATTGACATAGACATAGATATAGATATAGATATAAGTAATATAGATATAGAAAGTTACAGATAGATAGGTAAATTATATTAATAGAGAGATAGATATAACTAGATAGACATATATATGCCTATACTGATATTGTATATAGATAATACATTTATTATTTATCTGTAAATGGATATTATATGCTCTCAATTCTAAATTAATTGCAATTGAAAGTTTTGATTTCCTAAAAGCTTTTAAGTAAAAATATAAGTTATATCATTGTATGATATTTTCCTTTTTAGAAACATAAAATGTGACTATTCAGCAAAGGGAATATGAGCACCAGTTCATCACCCTCTAGACAATTGATTACGGCTATCAAGTAGAATTTTATCTGTACTGCAAGCAAACTAATCTGAGGTATATTTATCTTATTGGTGATTTTGCCAGGGAGAGTTGTGACCTCTTATTGCTTTAGGGAAGTGATATAAGCTCTGTTTGTTTTGGTTGGGATGCTTTGAAATCGAACCATGAAAACATGCATTTTTCTACATATGTCATTAAATTTTGTTAATAATAAAATGACCACATAAAAATTCACTCAGTGTAACCATCACTATGCATTGCTAAAATACTTTATAATGAATTACAAAAATGTACAGAAAGTATTACAAAATGTTATAACAATATCTGAGCATGCAGTAACTTCTTTTATTAAATCTTTACAATTTAAATATTTTCTAGCATTCTTAACAGTTTCAATAAGTAAGATGTTTTATTGGGTAGATAAAGCCAATGACCATTCTTCCTCCTGATTATTAAAGGTAATTTTAAAGTTAAAATTCAATTCATAATACACAAACATTCATCTCTTCTTTTACATCCAATATACTCAGTTTTAAAAATATGGACAGAAGAGCAAGATGGCATCAGTTTAAGTGGGGACTCACTATCTCTCTCACAAAAGACAGCTCATTGGGAACAGGATCCAGCCTGAGTGAGCTGTTCTGGAAGCCCACGGAGCAAGAGCCTTTGGGGCATTGATCTGGAGGGAGATGGATAGGGAGATAGATTGCTCAAGATAAAACTGTGAGTTTTTTCCCCCTGGAAATCATGGGTGGCTAAGCCCAACCCTCAGGACAATGAGCCAGGGCAAGCCCCAATACCCACCAGCCACCCAGTGATAGGGAGCACTATCCGAGAGTGGGAGAGTTCTGGCAAGGGGTGGAGAGGTGTTTCCTTTCTGTGGGTTTGGTTGCCTGGACCCCCTTAGAACTTTGGGGAAAACACCAGCTGTCTCAAAGTGGCATCAGGATGAGGGAAGAAGCAAATCTGCTGAGGAAGCCTGATCTATCTAACCACCCTGGGATACAGTGACTTGGTAGAGAGAGGGCAGAGTCAGCCAATTTAATAGTTCCACACTGAGGACTTTCAGAATTTCAACTCCCCTAAAGGAATCAGGCAGTGGTAAGCCTTTATAAGTTTTGGAGAGCCTATTTAGGGACCATGGGAGGAAGGGGTGGTCTAGAAAAGGCTTGAACTATCACTTGGATGTGGTATAATTAGTCATAAGAGCCCCATTTGAATTTCAAAAGGACACTCAATCAGACCAGGAGAAGGGAGGGGAGATTTGCTCATAAAGCCTGCTGAATCCAGCTGCCAGAAGAGAGTAAAATCCACCCAGAGGAAATTGACTGAATAGCTCTCTGAAGAGCTGGCTGAGCCAGTTGGAGGCGTAGCTCAGTGGCGGAATTGATTGATGAACACAGGCAGCCTGAAAGGCTCCACAACGGTCCAAGAAGGAACGCTGTTCTTCCTTAGCTTTGTTTGACTGCTTGCTTGTGTGTTTGTTTGGGGTTTTTGTTGTTGTTGTTGTTGTTTGGTTTCTTGTTTTTCTTTCCTCTCCCCCCCACCTTTAGGTGCTGCTAGCTTGTCTCTTCTTTGCTGTGCTTCTCCATCCTTGATTTCCCATTTTCTGTGTGTACTGATTTTTTCTACCAATGTTACCTCTTTTCCTTCCTTCACTTTCTATCTTCTGCTTTCTGTTGTGGTGCTTGTATTCCACCTTTTTTTATTAGTCCTCAACTTAACTCATTTAGATTTCTATCCTGTCTATTCTGTTTACTTTTTTTTTTAATTAAGTTTTTCCTTTATGTCCTTTCTTTTCTCTTTCTCCCTCTACTCATCATTTTGGCTTTTTAAATCTTTCTATATCTTTTTCTCTACTCAGTTTCCCATTTCATTGTAGATATGCCACTCTTTTATTCCTATTACTCTACACTGCATACCTGAGTTAAACATCCACTTTTACTAAGTCTTATACAGCCCCACTTCTAAGTTTTATTATTATTTCTATTATCCTTTTTCTTTTCTTATCTCTTTTGATTTCTCAGGCCCTAATCTTTTTTGATCAAGGGAACATAGAAAACACCAAGGAAATAGAACATGAAGAACAAAGTGTCAATGATAAAGCTTAACACACATACAAAACCAGCAGCAAAACAAAACTCTAGAGCAGAGAAAGAAGTTAATCAACTGAAGAAACTCATTAAGATAAATGATGACCAGAGGGCTACAAAAAATTACAAACCATACTAAGAAACAGGAAGACATGGACTTGTCCAATGAATAAACTAAAATCCAGGAAGAGATGCAGAACAATGAACAACTAATCAAAGCTGTCCAAACAAATATCTTGGACCAAATTAATGAAGTGAAGGAAGAGATTAAGGATATTAAGAAGACACTGGGAGAACATACTGAAGAATTTGTAAATATACATAAAAAGATAATGGATATGATGGTGATGAATGGCACAATCCAATAAATCAAAAAGACACTGGAATCATATAACAGCAGATTTGTTGAGGCAGAAGAAAGAATTAGTGATGTGGAAGACAGTGTATGTGAAGTCAAGCAGACAGTAGAAAAGATAGATAAAAAGAAAAATCCAGCAGTGACTTAAGGACTTAAACAACAACACAAAACATGTGAACATATGCATTATAGGCATTGCAGATTGAGAGGAGAAGGGAAAGTGAATGGAAAGAGTGTAGAAGGAAATAATGGCTGGAAACTTTCCAACCCTATTGAGGGAAATGGACTTACATGTGCAGGAAACCCAACACTCCCCAAATAGTAAATATCCTAAAGGCCTTCTCCAAGACATGTACTTGTCAAAATATCCAATTTTGAAGACAAAGAGAAAATACTCAAGGCAGCAAGAGAAAACAGAGCCATCGCATACAAGGGAAGCTCAATAAGATGAAGTGCTGATTTCTCATCTGAAACCATGAAGGCAAGAAGACAGTAGTATGACATAGTCAAGGTACTCAAAGAAAAAAAATGTCCTGCCACAAATTCTCTATACAGCAAGGCAAGACTGGCATTAAAAAATGATGGAGAGTTCAATATATTCACAGATAAACAGAAATTAAGAGACTATGCCAATAAGAAACCTGAACTTCAAGAAATACTAAAGGAAGTTCTACAAGTTGAAAGGAAATAAAACAGGAGAAAGAGAGTTGGAGGAGAGTGTAAGAACAGCTAAAAAGAAAAAAAAAGAAATGAAACAACATATGACATACATAAAACAAAAGAAAATATGGCTAATGTAAGTAATTCCTTGAGAGTAATAGCACTAAATTTCAATGGATTAAATGCACCAGTCAAGAGATACAGATTGGCAGAATGGATAAGGAAATATGACCCATCTATATGCTGCATACAAGAAACTCACCTTAGACACAGTGATGCAAGGGGGCTGAAAGTGAATGGCTGGAAAACAATTTTACAAGCAAGCAACAAATCAAAAAATGGCAGGAGTAGATACAGTAATGTAAGACAAAGTAGATATTAAATGCAAACTATTGTGAGGGATAAAGATGGACACAATGTATTAGTAAGAGGGGTAATCTTTCAAGAAGAAAAAACAATCATAAATATGTATGCACCTAATCAGGGCACCTCAGAATACATGAGGCAAACACAGGAAAGACTAAGTGGAGACATACACATACTGGCCTCTAGAATTGTAGTGGGGGACTTTAATACACCATTATCACCATTAGAAAGAACACTTCAGCAGAGAATCAATAAAGAAAAAAGATTCTGAATAATACATTAGAGTATCTGGACCTAAAAGATATATACAGAAGCCTAAACCCAAACACAGTGGGATATACAGTCTTCTTGTGTGCAAATGGATCATACTCCAAGATAGACCACATGCTAAGCCACAGAACAACTCTCAATGAATTCAGAAAGATTGAGATGATATAAAGAAATTTCTCTGACCAAAATGGAATGAAATTGGAAATCACTAAGGGACAGAGAACCAGACTGGGCACAAAGATATGGAAGTTAAACAACACACTCTTAGACAAATAGTGGGCCAAGGAGGAAATCTCAAAAGAAATCAGTAACTATCTTGAAATGAATGAAAATGACAACACAACATTTCAAAACCTATGGGGTGCATCCAAAGCTGTACTGAGATGAAAATTAACAGCCATAAATGCATATATTAAAAAAAGAAGAAAGGTACAATGGAAGACCTAACTGCACATCTGGAGGACTTAGGAAAACAACAGCAAGCTAACCCAAATGAAGTAGAAAGAAGGAAATAACAAAGACTAGAGCAGAACTAAATGAAATAGAAAATGAGAAAGCACTGGAAAAAATAAACAAAACCAAAAGCTGTTTCTTTGAGAAGATCAATAAAATTGAAAAACCCTTAGCCAGACTACCAAAGAAAAAGAGAGAGCAGCTGAAAATACACAAAGTAATAAATGAGGAAGTGGATATCACCATTGACCCCACAAAACAAAGAGTATCATAAGAGGATACTTTGAAAAATTATATGCCAACAAGAATGATAATTTAGAGGAAATGGACAAATTCCTAGAAACTCACAAGCAGCCTACATGACAAAAGAAGAAATTGATGAACTCAACAGTCCAAATACAAGTAAAGAGATAGACTCAGTCATCAAAAACCTTCCAACTAAGAAGAGCCCAGGACTAGATGGTTTCACAGGTGAATTCTATCAAACATTCTGGAAAGAGGTAACACCAATCCTGCTTAAGCTCTCCAAAAAAATAGAAGTAGAAGGAACATTGCATAACTCATTTTATGATGCCAACATTGCCCCAATACCAAAGACAAAGATGCCACAAGTAAGGAAAATTACAGAACAATCTCTCTAATAAACTAGATGCTAAACTCCTCAACAAAATACTTGCTAATCACATTCAACAACATATAAAATGAATTATATACCAGGACCAAGTTGGTTTCATCCCGGTTATGCAAGGATGTTTCAACATAATAACATCAATCAATGTAATACAACACGTAAACATTTTGAAAGAAAAAAATCCAATCAACGGATGAATAGTTAAACACAATGTGCTACATACATACAATGAAATAGTACTCAGCTGTAAGAAGGAAAAAAGTGCTAACACATGGGAAAACATGAATGGATCTTGAAAACCTTAGGTTGAATGAAGCAAGCCAGGCATTGAAAGATGAATACTACATGACCTCACTGATATGAATTAAGGAAACCGAGCAGTCTCAGGGAGCTATTGTCTGTAAGATAGGTTTACAAGAAATCAAAAGAGAAGAGAAGGTTCTGAACCATCACCCATAAGGATGTAATCTATGGTAAAGTGATAAAGTGTAGTTGTGTATTGAAGTGATAGGACAGGAGGGTAGTTGTATTATTGTGTTTAGTGGTGCAGGGTTGACAAGTGGGTACATTGGGAAGGGGGGCTCAGATGTTCCAGGACACTGGGGGGAAGGTTGGGAGAGGGATCAGGTGAACACAACAGATTTGTGGGTATGAGGTTTAAAGTACAAAGGTGGGAATGATCTTATGGCAAAATGAAAAGGAAGGGTCACTGGTTTAAGATGTTGGTTGGGGGACATTTGGGACGTGGAACACCTAGAGCAGGCTTCTAGGGAGCATGTGAGTGTTCATTCTGTCATAATGTGTTGTATCGGTGGGTGGAGACACACATAATGAGCAGGAAGGAGTTGGACTCCCATCTTTGGGAGGACTGAATTTGTTCAGAAATAGACAGGTGGGAGTCTCTCAAGAGCAAGGGCAGTTCCTAATAGAGGAGCACAAACCAGTGTGTCAAGACTTCTTGTTGCATGTAACTATGAATCTTGTCATCCAATGAATCAAGCCAGGGGGTCATCGTGGGCCGTGGGAGGACGGGTTGGGAGGAATAGAATAGATCAAACAGGGAGTAATTAGTGATCAGTAGAAATGTTCTTGATTATCATACAATGATGGACACAGGGCATGGTAAATATCAGCAAAATTTATGAAAGTATATGGTCTAAAATGTAAACCATTGACAATGTTTAGCAGCTATGTTTCAATATTTGTATATCAGTTATAACAATGCTACCATCCACATATAAAAAGGTATTAATATGGGGGGGGGGGGAAGGGGAGGATGTTGGGTACATGAGAGTCTCCGGTATTCTGTGTGTGACTTCACTGTGTCCTAAAACTTCTTTGGAAACAAAATTTAAAATAGGGAGACACTGGGGAATGAGAGGGGGAAGGTGCCACGGTACAGACTGGACACCAGATATTGCAGTGATGAAAGGCAAATGTCATTAATTTTTTTTTTCAGTTTTTTAATATCCCAACCTTTTAATTTTATTTTATTTTTAGTTTTTAAAAAAATTTTTTATTACATTTAAACTTATCATTATTATTTCATTTTCCTAGTAATTGTATTCAGCTCTTATAATGCTTCATCTTTAAAGAACCTTTGGATCACAGAAGGGTTACAACTGGGGTGGGGTAGGATTGTTGGTGTGGGTTTCAGGACTGGGGAATGCATGGAAGGAAGTTCACTTGAGCATAAATATAAGGTATATAAAAATGTTCAGATGTTCATTGGTCATTGTCACAGTGGACAGAGAATCACTCATTAAATGAGAGAATACTGAATTCCTATCCTGGAGAGCTCTGCCACATTCTCCAAGGGAGCAGCAACAGTCCCCCAAGTGCAGGGCAGTGACTGGTGAAGGAGGATGATCCACTGATGGGTCCTTGATATTGATGACTAGCCTTATGTATCTTTGCCCTTGAAATTGAAACTTACCCTATTCTGAGGAGCCTCTTGAGAGCCTCCTTGTTGCTTAAATGTGGTCTATCTCTAAGCCAAACTCATCATGTGAATGCATTACTTTCCTCTCAGTGTGGGACATGACTGCCGGGGATGAGCCCTCCGGCACCAAGGGATTGCTATCAAGTGCCAACTGGCAATGTGACTGGAAAAAGACCTTGAATAAAAGGGGGAAGAGGTAAAGACAAATGAGTTTATATGGCTAAGAGACTTCAAAATGAATAAGGAGGTCATCCCAGAGGTAACACACGCATCTCAGTAGGATCTCATAGAATTCCAAAGTGGATATCACCCCAAATAGTGGGGCTACTGAGGGCTCTGGAGACACCCAGGTTCTATGTCAGGGCAGATAGCTCCAGAGTTTGGTGCCTTGCCAGTGGGCCCTACCTTGGAGTTTGTGCTCCTGAGTATGACAGAGTTGTACTCAACTTTCTTCTCTGCACATGGTTTATCTGTCTCTTCTATTCAAACCTATACTTGGTGCTGGAGTTTGTAGGTGTACGACAGAGACTTGAGTCTTTGGGCTGTCCAAATGCCAGCTGGTCACGGAACCTCTGTGAGCAGCATCTCCTACTCTACAGCTCATTTGACTCACCCAGGACAACTGGCAGGGATTGATGATGGACAATGGCATCCCAGGGAATGGAGAGAGTCCACAGCTGCAGGCAGAATAATCCCATCCATCTTCTCCATGGGATATAAGCCCCCTCTCAATTGAAGGTCAAGTGGACATCACCATCACTGACTCCTCCAAATGGGGGGAAAAGCTATAGTCTAGAGTGGACTTACCAGTATTCTACTATAAACATGTTGTGATTCAAGCAATGAAAGAAATTACAACATTGATGTGGAGCCAGCAGCCACTGCAGACTCAGGGGGAAGGGAGAGGGAAAAAACAGTTGTAATACAGGTGCTTTTTCGGAACTTGGGTATTGTCCTGAGTGACATTGCAATGACAGATATAGGCCATTTCATATCATCATATAGCATACAGAATTGTGTGGGAGAGAGTGTGGTCTACAATGTGAACTGTGGTCCATGCTTAATGGCAAAGCCCCAGGTTGTGTTTATCAATTGTAATTAATGTGCCACACTAATGAAGGATGTTTATGTGGGCAGTAGTGCGAGGTGTGGGAGGTGGGGCATTTGGGAATCCCTATATTTTTTGTTTAACATTTATGTAATCTAAGTGTCTTAAAAAAAAAACAAAAAACAGGGGAAATCTGACCCATAGGAAATCAGATCCCTTGCAACCCAGCTCCCATCAATCAGAGACAATTTTCCTTCCATCTTTAACCAAAGCCTTAAGGAAAGGCTTCTTCATACCAGATCACTATTTTACCTTGTCTGGGTGAATGTGAACCAAAACCAACCTTTGATAGATTTTTATCTCACCTACTAATTATAGATGATGTTCCAACCTCTCCTGAGTTAGGGACTCAAATTTAGTTCTGAATATCCATCAAATTGTAGCCAAATTTGCTCTCCCACAGGCAGATTTCAGATTGTCAACCTCATGGAAGAACTGTTGGCACCTGAATAAGTGCCAAGTCTTCCAGTAACTCTTGTGCAACATCCCCAGTGACATAGCTTAGTTCCATGGGCTGTGGTTGATCCTAACAATGGCAACATGAAACATTGGACAATTGCTGAAGCAGGAGATTGGTTGTGAGGAGATGGATTTCATAATAAAAATAAGTAGGCACTTCAAAATCAAATGAACAAAAATTAAAAAAAAATGAAATATTCCAAATCTCTATAGTTAGAGAATATTATGCAAAATTTTTAAGCCAGTACTGAGGTTTATCATTTATATTAATGCTCTTTCTTTTTGCCCAACATGACTCCTATGTATTATCATTTGATATGCTAAGAATCAAATTTTGTATTACATATGACTTTATTCTATAAATATTATAATCCCACTCTCTATTAGTTTCCTGATACACATGGTCAGAATGTACCACACAATGAAAGAAGTTGTTAATGTGGGGAAAAGTGAGAGGTGTGGGAAGTGGGGCATGTGGGAATCCCTAATATTTTTATGTAATTTAAGTATATTTTAGAAAAAATGAAAATATGTTAAAAAAAGATATGAGTAATTTTTGCAGCTTTGTGCAAAAATAAATTGTCTATTTTATGAAATTTACTGTCTGATTCCCATATTTGATTTGGTTATACGTTTCTGTGAGAATTGCAGGAAATTATAAAACACAAATTTTCAAAGTAGTTAATAATTTGCATCTATCTTTACTCACTTATTTTTAAGTGAACTCACAGTAAGCACACTTTTTTGTGTCTACCCCTTTCAATTTCAGGGGATCATTTTTCCTAGTTCTGCAAAATATCCACATAATCGCAAGTGTTTAGATAAGCATCTTCACATGTTTAACTTGCTATGCCAGAGATTTATTCATAGAGAAATCCTGCTTTGTAATTACAGTTTAAACTTTTCTTCAACAAATTTTTCTTAATTTTTCATAAATAACAGAATCACAAAGAGAAAATTCACCACGAAATTATTTGAAAATTTAGAGATGAGAAGTTCTAAGGCCAAATGGAATAATAAGTAATTTTGGAATAGACTTAAGAAGGAGTTTTGGCTCTAAAGATATCAATTGCTTTTAATCTCTGGTAGGGGGTAAAACATGTTTTTAATTAATACTTAAAAAGGTCTAGAAGTTATAGACATATACACAATATTACACTCAAATTAAGCAGGATATACATTCTTCTTGAGTGCACATGGATCATTCTACAGATTAGACCACATGCTAGGTCACAGAACAAGTCTCAATGAATTCAGAAAATAGTTTCCCTGACCACAATGGAATGAAGCTGTTAAATGATAAGAGGCAGAGAATAAGAATAGACAAAAAGCTATGGAAGTTAAATAACACACTGTTAAACAATCAGTGGATTAAGGAGAAAATTGTAAAGAAATTAGTTTCAACTACCTTGAAACAAATGAAAATGAAAACACCACATGTCAGAAACCTAGGAGATGCAGGGAAAAGAGTGCTGAGAGGAAAATTTATAGACATAAATTCTTATGTTTTAAAAAAGAAAGAGGAAAATTAAAAGACCTAACTGCACACCTAGAGGAACTAGAAATAGAACAAGAAACTGTTCCCAAAGCAAGCAGTAAGAAAGAAATAACAAGATTAGAACAGAACCAGATGAACTTGAGAACTAAAAAATCACTAGTAAAATTTTATAAAATAAAAAGCTGATTATTTGAGAAGATTAATGAAATTGAAAAATCCTTAGCTAGGCTAACAAAGGAAAAAAGAGAAGTTGCAAATACATAAAACAAAAAAAGGAGAGAGGGGATATCACCACTGATCCCACTGAAATAAAGAATATCATAAGAGTATACATTGAAAAATTATATGCTAAAAAGTTGTATAACATAGAAGAAATTGACAAATTTCTTGAAACATGTAAGCACCTTACCTTGCCAAAAGAAGAAATTGATGAACTCAACAGACCAATCACAAGCGATGAGATTGAATTATCGACCAAAAACCTCCCAACTAAGGAAAGCCCATGACCAACCCACAGCTAACCTCATATTAAATGGTGAAAAGGTATTGCTTTCCCTCTAAAGTTGGGAACAAGAAAAGGATGTCCACTGTTACCCCTCTTCTTTAACATTTTGTTAGACGGGCTTGCTCAAACACTTAGGTAAGAAAAATAAATTACCCAAATTTTTGAAAAGGAAGAAGTAAATAATTTTACCATTTGCAGATGACATCCTATATGTGGAAAGCCCTGAAAAATCAACAACAGTGTTTCTAGAGCTGATAAACAATTCAATAAAGTGGCAGGATGTAAGATCAACATAAAAATATCAGCAGCATTTCTGTACCCTAAAAATGAGCAATCTGAGGAAGAAATATTAAAAATTTCATGTACAATAGCAACTAAAACAAATATATAGGAATGAACTTAACTAAAGATGTAAAGGACTCATATGCAGAAAGCTACACAATATTTTTAAAGGAAATCAAAGAAGACCTAAATAAATGGAAGAGTATTCCATGTTCATGGTTTGGGAGACTAAATATCATTAAGATATCTGTTCTATCCAAATTTATTTACAGATTAAGGCAACTCCAATAAATATTACAACATGTTTTACTGAATAGGAAAAGCCAACGATGAATTTTACGTTCAAGGCCTATCATCCCTGAATTGTCAAAAATATATTGAAAAAGAAAAAGAAAAATGGAGGAATTATGCTACCTGGCTTTAAAGCATACCACAAAGCTACAATGGTCAAAACTGCAATATAAAATTGTGCAGTGCAAAGTGTAAACCGTAATGTAAACTATAGATCATGGTTAGTAGCAATGCTTCAATACGTGCTCTTCAATTGTAACAAATGTACTGCACTAAAGAAAGATGTTGTTACTGGGATAATGTGGGAGGGGGAGGGGTGGGGTAAAAGGGAATCTCCTATATTTTTGATGTAACGTTTATGTAATATAAAGCTTCTTTAAAAATAAACTATTTTAAAAAGAATATGGTGATACATAGGAAAATATAACTAATGTAAGTTATATACTACAGTTAATGGTAAGATTCCAATATTTTCATCAATTGCAATAAACTGTATCATTGTTAATTTTCAACAATAAGGGGATATAAGGTAGTAAGGGATTTTTCTTTCTGGAGCATTGAAAATGTTCTAAAATTGACTGAAGTGATGACAACAGAACTCTGTGAAGAAACTGACAGCCACTGAGTATATATTTTGGATGGATTATGCAAGGCATGAGACTATATAACTTAGTGAACCCTGGAGTGGATGATATATTGTGGTTAACAGTACAAATATGAGAGTAGTTTTACATAAATTATAACAAATGAGCAATGTTAATAATAAGCTTTTATGGGAAAGAAACACTTATTGTAACTGACAGTATATATTTAATAATAATATATGGAAATCCTTTTATCAATTGTAATAAATGTTCGACAATAATACAAGGCTTTGGTGGTAGGGTATATGTTATGCATGAATGTTTTCAGTGTATAAGCCTTCACACTCTTGGTTAAATTTATTCCTAAGTATTTTATTTTTGGGGTGCTATTTTAAATGGAATTGTTTTCCTCTTTTACATTTCAGATAGTTCATTGATAATTAATAGAAACTGGACTGATTTTTTGCATATTGATCTTATACCTTGCAACTTTGCTCAATTTTATTTTTAGTTCTGGTAGTTTTTTAAGTAGGATTTTTTTTTAATTTTCTGTACATATGGTAATATATCTGCAAATAGAGATAATTTTACTTCATCTCCAATTTGGTTGTGTTTCATTTCTTTTTCTTGCATAATTTCTCTGGATAGATATCCAAAGTAATGTTGAATAGAAGTGGTTAAAGCAGGTATCCTAGTTGGGTTCCTGACATTAAGAGAAAAACTTTCAGTCTTGTGCCACTGAATATGACAATAGCTGTGGGTTTTCCGTATATAATCTCATCAGTTTGAAGATGTGCCCTTGTTTTCTCAGTTTTCTAAAATTTTTTATCATGAAAATGTATTGTACTATGTCAAATGCCTTTTCTGAACCAATTGAAATGATTGTGTGTTTTTCTTCTCTTCATTCTATTAATGAGGTGTATTATTAACTTGACTGAATTTTATATGTTGAACCACCTTTGTCTTCCTGGAATAAAATGTCTATAGTCATGATATGTAATCCTTTGTATGCTACTTCATTTATTTTGGTAGCATTTTTTGAGGATTTGTTCCATGTATTTATATAAGAGATATTCATCTATAGTTTTCTTTAATTGTGATGCCTTTGTCTGTCTTTAATAACTGGCTATCACTGGTCTGACAAAAGAGTTAGGAAGTGTTACCTTCTTTTATATTTTGGAAGAGTTTCAGAAAGATTAGTGGCAATTCTTCTTTAAGTCCTTGGTGGCATAAACAGTGAAGATATGTGGTCCTGACATTTTCTTTATTCAGAAGTTTGTAATTCCCAATATTGTGATTACTGACTCAGTCTCGTTAATTTTTATGTATCAGTTCACATTTTCTATTCAGATTCAATCATTTGTGTTTCTAGGAAATTTTCCATTTACTCTAGCTTATCTGATATTTTGGTGTTCTATTTTTCCATAGTATTGTCTTCCACCGTTTTTTTAATTTATGTAAGGTTAGTAGTAATGTCCCCACTTTCGTTTCTGCTTTTAATTATTTGTGTCTTCTCTCTTTTTTCCATTGTTTTTCTCTCTACATGCTTGTCATGTTTGTTGATATTTTCCAAGGGCAACATTTTTGCTTTAATTGTTTCTTTCTATTGGGTTTTTATTAAACCTACTCTAAAGTCTATTATTTCCCTCCTTTTGCTGGATTTGGACTTAGTTTGCCCTTTATTTTTTTTATTCCTTTAGATGTAAAGCTACTTTCTGGATTTGCATTCTTCCTTTTTAATATAGGTATTTACAGCTATCCATTACCCTCTGAGAACTGCTATTGCTCTCTCCCATAAAATTTGGTATGTTGTGTTATAGTTACATTATTTCAAATTAGTTTTTAATTTTCTTTTTATATCTAATTTGACTCCTTCATGGTTTCAGATTATATGTTTAAATTCTGAATATTTCAGAATACTACATTTTTCCTTTTGTTATTGATGTCAAGCTTCATTTCATTGATGTCCAAGGAGATACTTTGTATGATTTCAATCATTTTACAATTATTAAACATGCTGTGGCTTAAAATATGGTCTATATTGAAGAATGTTCTATGCTCACTTGAGATTATTTATTCTACCAATGTTGGGTAATGTGTTCTATATAATACTGTTAGTTTTATTTGTTTTATACTGATGTTCAAGTACACCTATTGATCCTCTCTAAAAGTCTTCTACCTGTTATTGGATATTAGGCATTAAAGTCCACAGGGATATGTTTTATTAAAATAATCTAAATAATGATTTATGTATATTACTGTCTTTAAATTAATTTAAATAATTTTTGGTCAAATATTTTCTCTTTACCAAGCACTCTGCTATGTTTATGTGTTAAATAGTGAATAAATGAATCCCTAACATAAAAATAAAGTGTGTACATGACCTGTTATAATTCAGGTGAATTTACAGGGTTTTCTCATATCATATCATGAAAAACATGTAACCATTAGTTCATAATTAATTTCTGCATCTTTCAGAAAAATGTCTACATAAAACTCACCGTGAAATATTTTTAAAAATAGGGTCATTAGAAACAAATTAAAGATTACACGGATGTGTATAGCAATAAATGACTGAATATGTTAATAATTAAAATATTTCTTCTAATTCTTCAAGTCCTTGCAGAAAAGACAAAAAATCATTTTCTTTTACAATTTGAGGGAAGGAGGGAAGGAAACACCTGTGCAATAATCTATTACAGGAGACCCTTACTTTGCTGGTTATCCTTCGGCAACTTGTTTACTGTTGAATAGTAGTCTCAGTTTTACAATCTCTATTTATCTGTACATAACATTTTATATTAAGTCATGCTCTTTTTAACAGAAAATTTCATTAGCAAATGCAGACTGCTGGCATTTCTTTACTTCTTTGTTTGATTAAAAAAAATATTAATATTAATTTAAGATGGAATAAATTTGTGTGCTGAAGGAATCACGTTTAATTACTTTTTGATTTCTAATATTTACTGATTTATTTTCTTCCTCATAGCTTACATTTTGAAATCTCATTTTGAATTATTTTACAAATATTACATTCATGAAATAGGCATTATTACAAATTTTATTGTAAAAAAAACACCTGATAGTCAAATATATTTTAACTCTCCATAGCTTTATTGCAAATAAATGGCAGCATCAGGATGTAAAACATATATTCTCCTGAATTATGCACAGTTTTAACTCTGCTATTATGACATATGAGAAATTCAAGCTAGAAACCTACAATTGATTGGTGAATATGAAATAAAAAAAAATTCACTCTGAGTTCCAACAATGAAATCCTGTTGCATTTCCAAAATATGGCAGAAGTAGTCAGATATAGATTTTAGTGAAGCAAAATTTAAGCAGTTATTTTTAAGATCTCAACTTCTGCATGAAGCTGTCTTAAATAGGTTAGAGCTTCTTATAAACACTTAAGTATCAATTTTTAACCAAGTCTATCATACAATATTAGTAAGTTTTCAGTAAATGTATTTATATAAAACAAGAAAAAGAACAACAAAAAAAGTGATTTTTGAAGCATTTTGAAGTATCCTGAATTAAAAAGGATTATGAAGAGAGAAAGTTTTATTCTCAGATCAGGAGGTCTGCATGAAAGTGATACGAGCCCTTGCTTTTATAGTTAGCAGTGGTTGCATTTGTCAGGATAAAAAGAGAACAGAGAACAAGAATGTGAAGTACATTTACATAAAGAAAAAAGAGTGCAAGTTCAAGTAAGTCTGAAAATGTATATTCTGCAGTTGTGAAGCAAAAGGAAGGCAGTCAGTTTAACCAACATTCTGCACTTGAGTGTCAAGTAAGGGTTTAACTAAAGACAATTGTGAAATGGAACTTTATGTAGGAATTGTTTGTGAATAAACATCCATTAATAACCCCCACACATCAAGTAATGTCTTCCTATCTCAGTTTATTCAAGTTCCTATAAAACATAGGAAAGCGTAACAGTATTTGACACAAAAGCAAATAATCAATACACTTAATTGAATGAACTTGATATAGGTAATACTTTTTTTCCTACAAGTAATATGTACCTATTAAGAGTTGCAAGTGACTTTGTTTTGAACAGAGAAACCTAAACATATAAATAAATTCAAGTAATCCATGGAGAGGCATAAGAAATGTATGATGTCCTTTAGTTGGAAACATCCATCTCAAAGAAAGAGGAGAGAGAATGAAGACTAGAATGGTGAATTAGCCTGAGAAATGGATGGTTCCATTTACCTTTAAAAAAAAACAACAGATAAGGGGGCAATATAAGAAAAATATGTAATAACTATTTTATACTGAGATTCTAAATGTATTAGGACAAAATCTCTTAGAATATTTTTAATGGATAAAGACAGTATGCTCACATTGAGTAGAGACTGGCGTAATACCAACATTTTATTCTTCTAGATGAGTTGAACCCAGATCATAATAAACATTTCTGAGTTGAAGCTGTCACATACAGTTGAGTAAGGTCAAGAATATTAAAATGTTCAGTAATATGGAAAATATTTTTGAAAGTTTCTCAAAGACCAACTAATACTGAATATTTAGGAAATCAGTGGAGAGTTGTTTTAGCTCTGCATCATCACAATTTAAGAGTGGATCTAGAAATCGGGGTCTCCTGGATCCCACAGTATTCAGAGGGTTGGAATATTTCCATGCTGGGCAATATTGAGCCCAAAGAAAGAGTGTGGATTGTTATGGTAGGAAACAGTGAATTTCATTAGGATCAGAACTTGTGCTGAAGGAACTGCTCCATAGGGAAATGTACTATTATAACATACTAATCTGACATTGAATGTCCACTCTTATAATTACATTTACATGGATTAATAAGTGTCCTTGACCTTTTAGTGATTTCCTCTTTTTTTTTAACATTGCCCATTTACTTCCCAATTTGCAGCTTCAAGAATAATTGCAATATGTAATATATGAATAATATAAACTATTAAATAGATTATTGCAGGAGTTTGACATTATTTATGAATTCCAAAAGAAATATAGATAATGTTTGTAAACTGGCCTGTTCCTATGGGCATGATAACCCTTTGACTGTATAGTTTCAGCTGAGATGTCTGATTAAACTTTGTTAAGATTAGGGCTTTGATCCAACCATGTCATTAGAGTGTGACTCAGTCAAGTCCCAGCCCTCATGGGCTGATAAAACAGACTCTCACACAGAAGTAGACACACAGAAGGAGATACACAAGAAGAGAGAGTACTCCATAGAAACTTCCCTGGGAAGAAAGATGAGCATAATGGTCTACAGCTGACCTTATGAAGAGAACAGAGCAGCTAAGCCAGGAAAAAAATGAGCCCCAGGGAGAGAGAGGAGCCTTATTCCAGCCTACAGCAAAAGACTTTGGGTGAGAAAGTAACTCTTAAGGTACCTTGGCTTGGCTTCTTTAGGGCCTTGTAAGTGTAAGCTTCTACCCCAAATACATACCCTTTATAAAAGCTAACAGAGTTCTGGTTCTTTACATCAGTACCCCTTTGGCTTACTAACACAATTATAAATAAATGAAAGATGGTGATTGTATAACTTGGTTGATTATTTCATCTAAGTTGTTGAACAAATGCAGTGCAACCAAGAAAGCATCAAAGAAACAATTGAAAAATGACAAAAAATTAAATCTCAAAATAAAAAGTTTACACATAAACATTTGCTGGGAATATTTTATATATATATAAAAACAGTGAACATTTTTAAGTGAGGAATTTTTATAGATTAATTTACAAATGAAATCAGTAGCAAAAGTCATAGTGGATGAAGAGGAGTTTAAAAGTGGGTTACTGGTGGTCAGGGAATGGATTATAATTGTTTATAAAATTTTGATAGGTTCTGAATAAATAGCACCATCTTATCTCTATGCAGATTGTGTGTGGTCATCATATAACCATAAATATTAACATTCATGGAACATTACTAAGGAGGCATGGATGCATAGAAATTATGTATATTAAACCTTTTGATCCTCCAAGCAAAACTTTAACTTCCAATAGATCCATTTTATAAGTAGTAAGTGATAGAAATATATGAAAATATTGGCACAAGCTCTTAAAGATATATTTTACTGCTTTCCCAGTCCTGGAAATGTGTAAAAAGCAGGTAGAATAACAGACTAAGGGAAAACAATATGTTAAAACCTACTGACCAAAACAACTCAAGAAAATAAAATTGTTTTAATGTGAGATAATATATGTACTAAGGGTAATATCTTCTACATGTTGATTCTCCACATTCTTAGGGATAATTTGTCAGTATCTTCATGGCCAAGGCATATTTTTGACAGATGTCCAACTCTACCACAGTAATTGATTTCCTGCTTACAAGGTTTACTGATGTGTGGGAGCTCAGAGTCTTACAATTCATGCTATTCCTACAGTTGTACTTTGCAACTGTGATGGGGAATCTTCTCATTGTCACAGTAACCACTTTTGATTGGAACCTTCATACACCCATGTATTTCTTTCTTAGGAATCTGTCTGTCTAAGATATGTGCTACATTTCTATTATGATACCCAAAGCATGTATCATTTTCTTCCATGAAATCAGGGTGATATCCAAGGTTGGATGTGTAGCTCAGATATTTCTCTTGGTTTTGTTTGGTTATATAGAACTGCTGTTCCTCACCATCATGGCCCTTGATCACTATGTGGCCATCTGCCAGCCCATCCATTACCCTGTATGCATGAACCCTTGAGTCTGTGTCCAGATGCATCTGGCCTCTATACACAGTAGTCTGGTCTACTCAGGAGACCACACCCATAATACCTAATGGCTTCCCTTCTGTCAATCCAATGTGGCCCATCAGTTCTTCTGTGATGTCCCCACTTTATTGAAGCTCTCTGCTCTTAACATCTCAAGCAATGAAATTTTACTTTACTCTACAGTGGTGGTTGCTAGTGTCTGCTTTACCTTCATCAGCATATCTTATATTTTGATATTTTCTACTGTGCTTATGTTTCCAACCAGAGGAGATTGAGGAAAGGTCTTTTCAACCTGTGTCCATCTCATCTTCGTGGTGACTGTCTTTGTCAGCTCAATTGCTGCTTAGTATATGAAGTCAACTTCCCACTCACCCACAATTCAAGACATAATAAGGTCTGTGTTATATTCTATAGAGCCTTTTTTTTGAATCTTATAATCTGTAGTTTTAGAAACAAGCAGATGAAGGAAGCTGTAAAAAGAGTTTTGAAGAGAATGCTTTATTCAGGAAAAAGACAGGATAATTTTTTGGATAAATTTTAATGACATTGTTTAAAGTATGATTTTAAATTAACTTTATCATTTCCAACTCCAGTGACCTGAAATGATATATGAAAGCTGAACACAAATGAAGAATCTCAGAAAGATGCAATTAAAGAAAGAAATCAATGATAACTTACCTATTATGTTTTAATGTGGCAGTATAAATTTTAAATAATTTTACCCAACATAAATATTTGTATTTCTGAAATGAAAATCATTGTTGTATTGAGAAAATTTTGGATTAAGATTACATCTTTGTAGACATTAAACTCCATTTCAAGGAGACAAAAAAAAATTTTGTTTTATTTCTATATATATTTCTTCTCATGCATATTCAAAATATTTAGAAGACAAAATCATAAAATTATGTATTTAACTAGACTTTTCAAAAGGTGTCTCATATACTATGGCCCATATTCTTATAATAACCTTTGAATTATGCACAGGACTCTTCAGAGGATTTCAAAATGGTATTGGATAATTTCCCAAATACATGAAATCTTGCAGAGAAATTGATGAAATATTACATTTTCAATTTCTAGATCAATAAATTGGGTAAATGATTTTCACTAATTACAGCCAGCACTCTCACATCTGTTAATTCCAATATTGATATTATCACAAGGTGATTATGTGATAACTAAATGACAAAGTATATTACTTTGAAAACAAATATTCTGTCTTAAAACTTGCTTTATATTACATAGCATTTTCAGTAAAATAATACTATACTCCCTCATATACAACTATGCATTTATACCTTACTAAGTTTGTGTTATATAAAAGCATTATGTAGCAAGGGATGTGCAAGAGAGTTATTGTATAAAATGATAACACATTACATTTAAACAGAGATTTTTAATTTTATTCTTCGTACATCAAATGATGCCCCATTTTGTCCAATCTAATTTGGCAACCATTTCCTTAATAGTAATAGTTATCTTTACCATGACAGTTTATAAAGCTCATTTTGAAATATGCATGCAAATAAATTCCATAGCAATTTTTGGGCATAGTAATATAAAATCACAATACATAAAGCAAAATTAAGAGAATTGAAAGGAAAAATGGTAAAGTACTATCATAATTAAATAGTTTAAGGTGTAGCTCATCATGGCTAAATTCATGTGTCAACTTGGCTAGATTACGGTGTCCCACTGTTTGGTCAAGGAAGCCCTGGCCTGATTATTACTCTGAGAGTATTTTCTGGATACATTCAGGGATTTAATTGTATCTATGTCTGATTATATCTACAATCAATTAAGGAGATGTCTTAAAAAACTAAAGATGTCTCATCCAATCAGTTAAAGATCTTAAGAGGAGAACTGATGATTTCCAAAGTCAGAATGGAGAATTTCTATCTATACTTTTGTCATCCAGCTTCTCCTGGGAAATTCATCAAAAACATTCATCAGAGTTTCCAGCTTGCAGCCTGCCCTATGGTATTTGCATTTGCTTATCCCTTCAGTCAGTCATGTGAGCAAAATTCTAGAATATATGTCATATTATTTACATTTTTTTAATATCTTGTCATTTCTGTTTTCCTGGAGAACATTAATACAAGCTTTAAAAAATGAGTGTCCAAATTTTCAACTACACCTAATTAACCTTTTGTATAATTCTCTACCCCCAAACTGCTGATTTTACATTGTTTTCTTCAAAGGCACATTGGAATTTTTCTAAATAGATCATATACTGAGCCAAAAGGAAAAATTGTATGAAGTTCATAAAACTAAAACCATTACAGAATATAAACTTTGTTCTCAGGTATCAATGAAGAAAGGGTGGATATCAAAATCTGCAATTATATCTGTTCACACATGTATTTCTTCCTGCAGTTTTACCAGTCGCACATCATATATTTTGTAACTCTGTGATTTGAGGAATGTAAGTTTAGGGTTGATGACATCTTAATGAATTGACCCCCATGTAACTCTGAAAGGATTTTGATTATCCCTGTTAATATTTTTCTGTAAAATCTACTTTATCTGATACTAATTTAATGACCATTCCAGCCTTCTTTCAATCAGTGTTAGCATTAGATATCTTTATTTCTTTATTTTCAACTATTTGTTTATATTTAAAATGCATTATGAAGGCTACACAGATTTGAGTCTTTTTTTTTTAATTCTGTCAGAGAATCTCTTTTAATTGTTACTTATACTGTCTATGTTAATTATAATTATTGATGTGTTTAAACTTAATTAGATCATATTACTATTTTTCCATCTTTACCTATTTTTTTGCCTTGCTTATTTTTTACTAATTGTTGGCTTTTATTTGGATTAAGTGTATTTTATCTTCCCCATTATCTTGTAAATTGCAATCCTTTGATTTCTGATATTAGTTTGTGTTTAGGATACATTGTACACATGCTTAACTCATATACATCTAATTTCATTTGATTTTACACCACTTCTCAATTAGTATAAAAATAATAATACATTAATATACTTCCAATTATCCCCTCATGGCCTTACATTTGATTTATAGATTTTTTAAAACATTTTTGACATACATTTGATTTATAGATTTTTTTAAAAACTCTCAATATATTGTTACTGTTTTTACTACCCAGTAACTTCATCTAGAACATAATGAAATCATCCAGAAATTCATATCTTTGAAATTTGATAACATTCAAAAACATTTTAGAAAGAATGAGTTCAGCTGAGTCTTCCAACTCATGAAGCTGCAAAGGAACATGGGACTCAGGGTTCAAATATAAAAAAGCCCCTAACCACTCCACCCACCTTCTGTCCCCTTGATAATCTTCTGCCTAAATCTGTGACACTGGGCACGATTTTGTCTGTTTGCATTTCTGGCCCTTTCATGACTAAGCATCTACCACCATCAGACCTGATTCTACTCTCTGTGTTCTTTATCTAATTAAATCCTTTTAATTTAGCTTAAAGATTGGGCCTGGTTCTAGCAATATTAAAAATAATATCTTCAAGATTTATATATATTTAAATACTTAATAGATATGCTAATTTATTTATTCATACAGTTATCATTAAATATATTATATTTTTCCCATTTCAAATGTATAAGATGCTGATGAGTTAAAAAAAATTTTTTAGGATTATACATTTCAATGGAAGAAAGAGATTATAAACCAAGCCATTCTATTTCTGAATTATGTAGATTTTTTTATTATTTAGCCTAATTTTAAAGTTTGTATCTTGAGACACTGGTTTTTCTATGGAATTTATTCATGAATACCTTTCAAAGTTCAGGGAAAACTCGTTTTTTGATGCCCATATCACCCTAACACCAAAGCCACATAAAAGTTGCCACAAGAAACTAAAACAACAGAACAATCTCTCTGGTGAAACTGGACCATAATTTCCTCAGCAAAACACTTTATAATTGTATTCAATAACACATTAAATGAATTATACACCATGATCAAGTGGGTTTCCTCCCTGGTATGCAAAGATGGCTCAACATAAGAAAAATCTACAACAAAACCTACAACAAAGCTTATATATGATATCAACATGCAAAAAGCAGTACCATTTTTGTACACCAAATAATGAGAATCTGAGGCAGAGATCATGAAAGAAATTCAATTTACAACAGCAACTAAAAGAAACAAACATCTAGAAATAAAGTTAACTAAATATGTAAAGAACATGTAGAAAGAAAACTTCACAACATTGTTAAAGGAAATCAAAGACAACCTAAGTAAATGGAAGACTATTCCATTTTCATGGATTGGAAGACTAAACATCATTAAGATGTCTGTCCTACCCAAAGTGATTTACAGATTTAATGCAAACCCAATAAAATTAACACAGCATTTTTAACTGAACTGGAAAAGCCAGTTATGAAATTTATTTGGTAGGACAAGAGGCTCCAAATAGCCAAAAACATATTGAAAAGAAGTTGGATGCAACCCAAGTGTTCATTAACAGAAGAAATGGTTACCAAATTGTGGTATATGCATACAATGGAATATTACTCAGCCATAAGAAAGAATGCAGTATTAACACAGGGGACAACATGGGTGAATCTTGAAGACCATGTGTTGAGTGAAGTAAGCCTGTCACTGAAGGACAAATATTACATGACCTCACTGATATGACCTAAGCCTATTGAGCAGACTCACAGAGCTAGTCTGGAAGATAGGTTTTCAGGTGACAGAAATGGAGTAGAGTGGGTGAGCCAATGCTAAATATGGACAATATCCATGATTACATGGAAGGAGGTGGTTTGGCAATGGAGGGCGCTGATGATGGTGCAGGGACATGAGTGGGGACAATGGTGCTGTAATGTGAAGCTAAGTAGTGGAGGGTTGGAATGGACTATCTATAGACCTGAGGGGCAGATTGGAAGAAGGAAAAAGTGAACTCTGGAGAGATGTAGTTCTGTGATTAAAACTATAATGGAGGAAATTTTTGACAAATTTGGCATGAGAGTGTCACTGGTGCAGGGCTTTGGTGGTGGGAGTCTATGTGGAAAAGGGTGCACCTGGAGCATGCTTGTATTGAATATGAATGTGTTCATTTAACATAGGGTGTTATCTTAGTTGGGTGGAGACCCACACAGTAAATAAGAAAATATTAAACTCCCATCTTGGGGAACCCAGCCGCATTCTCAAATAGAGGGGTAAGAACATCTCAAGTACATAGGCGGTTCCTAATAAAAGAAAACAGATCTCTATGTCAAGCCTTCAATATTAATGCATAACTGTGAACCTTATTCTTCAAATATTGAAACTTATTGGTTGCCATAGGTTCTAATGTGAGGAGAAACAAGTAATGGGTGTAACATGGGACATTGTTGGGACATTGGAGTTGTTCTGCATGATCTTGCAATGATGGTTGCAGGCCATTATACATTTTGTCAAAACCTATAAGAGTATATGATGCAAATGGTTTACTCTAATGTAAACCACTGGCCATGGATAGTAGCAGTGCTTCAATATTTGTTCATTAATTGTAACAAACGTACCATACTCATGTAGGAAGTTACTGGTAGGGGAGGGTGTGGGGAAGGGGAGGGAGTAGGGTGTGTGGGAATCCCCTGTTATTTTCTTATTTTATTTTATTATATTTTTAAAGAAGCTTGAGATTACATAAATGTTACATAAAAAATGTATGGAATAATTCCCAAGTCTGAAAAATGCCCCAAAATTACACTGATTTTCCCTCT
>JAQZBX010027634.1:0-28249 GCA_029593785.1 Cabassous unicinctus | reverse complement strand
AAAAAAAAAAAGAAAAAGTAAAAAAGAGAAATACAGAAGGGACCAAAAGAGTAGGATGACTAAATGTATATCTACTAGTTTGATGCTCTACTTATTATTGTTATTTTAAGCCAAATAGAATACATTTTCCATCCCCAAAGGCCATAGTTTAGAGCTCCAGTCAATCAAGAGGGCAAGAGGGCATCCAAATATTAGTTACCATTGTCATTAACTGCCAATGACAAGTGAAGAACAGCATAAAATTGTCACTGTAGTAACTATAGTAACTGGAGACAACATGAAAAACCAAAATAAAATATTTAAAAATTGTCTGTTCACTTTAAATAGGATTAAACCCAAGAATAATAAATCACTGACTCTATAAATGCAAAATAATTTTTAATTGTTTGAAAAATATGGAGAGGAAAGGAACAATGATATTGCAAGCCATTTACTGAGTCTCCTCCGCAAAGCATGTTTCAAAAACTACAGAACTTAAAAACAAAATTAAAAGAGGTTAAAGGTTGTTAGTTGAAGATGGGTGAATAGCTTCTTTCCACTCTACTTAAAGGTCTTTGTAAAGACCAACATTAAAACAAACAACTCATTTTTTCTAATTAGACAATAGGGTTTCTCTTATTAGATTGAGAACTCAAAGGCAAGAGCAGTCATCTCTGTAAGTTCAAGATATGAAAAATATATGTATACTGGACAAAAATAGTAGTTGTTGGGTAAATTATTGTTCAATCACATGTAATTATCAACTACCCATAGTGGAGTATAGAAACCACAGAGTTACCATTATGTTATTATCCCAAAACCTACTCATCCAAACAGCAAGATAGTCCCTGAAAATGTAAAACTCTATCTTTCAGCAATCAGCAATGTCAAAGGTCAGAGTTCTTATGAGAAGACTGAACAATTCAGAGCTGCCCCTCTTAATTAAACCATCTCCATTGCCACGGGTAGGCAGAGATTGAGGAAAGAAGCTTTACAGGATTGAAATATATCACACAGATATTCCAAAAAAGTTTCTAAAAGTTTACCTTGCTGGGAAAAAATGTACTCCATTCAAAGTAAGAATTTTACCAAGCATATAAGAACGAATAGGAGAAAAGGGTTGGAATTTGCCTCTTTTTTAAAGAAACACACACACACACACACACATACAACCAGACACATTTCTGAAATGTCCAGATGTCTTCGACGTGTTGGGAAATGATTTTTAAAACTCCACAGATAAGAGGCAGCAGAGAGAGAACGATGAGAAGGTGTTGCAAAACTGAGAAGTGAGAATACACAGATCTCTCTTGGATTGCCTATTTGATTAGCTCTTCTCTTTTATAGAAAGATGCTTTAGCCATTGAGGTGCCAAAGAAGACCCAAAACGTTGTCTGATTTGAGGTCAAAAGTGAAAGAGCCAAGTGCCAAGAAGACAAATGCTTACAGAAGAGACCTGCAAAACCAGGCAGTAAAGATAGGTTTTACAGATCTGCAGAACAGAAGATGAAATCCGGCGTGGAATAGATCAAGTCTGCTTTTGAATTTTAAAGCAGATGATGGAACAAGAGGGCATACATAAAAATTAGGGAAAATCTGATTCAAAACAGATGTCAGTCAGCCCTTCATTTCAAAAGGCCATAAATGAGTGTATGGAATATCAGGCAGAAAAAACACTTCAGGTGAAGCATACTGATCCTGTTAGAAAGCAATTGCACATCATCCCAAATTTAAGACAATATAAAAAGCTAACAGGCTTCGTTGGAGGACTACAACAAAGTCTTTCAAGTTTTGAATGTCAATTAATTTTTGTTTATTTTTATTATTCAAACATACTATTTATAAAGAGAACAACACAAAGACACTCAACCATAATAAATGATGAGAATAAAACCCAGAAAAAAAAAACATGTGGTCAGATTTCTGGGTTTCTAAGTTGGAGTTTTCTACCACACTACTGCCTTGGCATCCTAGCCCTACATGGTGAATTTGGTGATTTCCAAGTTATAAACAATCTACATTATTTTGTAGACTAGAATTTCATCACATATTATCTTTTATTTCAAAAATGAACAATATTTCCTCCATTGTTGCTGTATTGTAAGTTTAGCATTGTAAATCTTCTGAACAATTTTTCTGTTTTATTTCATGGATACCTGAAAAATTGAGTAACTGAATTCCTCTTATTGGTTACAAGAAATTTTAGAGCCACATTTAGTACTAAATCACAGCAAGTGGGTGACTTTCTGATAAATGTATTTCTGTCCCGTGCCTGCTCTCTCTCTCCATTTTATGTCACTTCCTTACATTTGTTTTTCCTTCTTGGTTGGCAGACATTTTTATAATGTTCTAATTGGCTCTATTTTACATGGCCTTTTAAATCATTTTTAAATGAATTTTGGAATAAAGAGGAATACAATTAATTAATTACTTGGATCTCTCTTATAGGATTGCACCATATAACATGAAAGCCCTGATCACTCTTTTAGTTTATCTCCTTTAAGGTGGTATCTGCCTGACACAACATATCAGGAAAATATACTACACTAGGTAACCAACATTGCCCAATGTTTCAAATAAAACTAGACAAAGAAATTCAATGTAAAGAAAACAACAAAGCCAGCATTAAATCTATAGAATGAATACAGAAACTGAGAATTCTCTTTAAAAATCCCATTTTATAAAACACCCACCCATACATGATGGTCCCCTGGAATTCAGTAAAATTCTTCTGGTTCTGGAGTCCCCAGACCAAGGTTCAGCAGTGTACCCTGCTTTCACGGTGCTGAACTCCCAGCCCTTGTCAGTATCCACATTCCATGATACTCACCTGTTCTTTGAAATTGGCATAGGTATACAGTACACCATTTGTCATGGGTTAAGGGGTAGAAAATATCTGTCAAGTTCCTTCTCTCAGGGTTACCAGTTTTCTTCCTTCTTTTTTATTCTTCTGGTCCCAGAGGCTTTTTTGCAAAACACAACTAGAAAACTTAGCCACATGGTCCGGTGGTAGCCAGTGAATATACACTATTTGTAATTTGATTGCAAGTGTTTGGAGATGGAAGGAAATAGAGGGACAGTGAGATTGCATGGATTTTGAAACTGCCATATACACATATTTCCTGTGTCTCTTTCTTAACATTTTTTTAAATTGTGACGACACTACATTTCTTTTCTTTGCCCTCATCCCAGCAAAATAAAAACTATAAATATAGTTTAAGATAGAGAATATATTTATCTGTTATACATCTATTAAGCCAATATTTCAACAATTTTCACAGTTTTTTAATGCTTGTCAAATTTATTTGTTTCTCACTTGAGAAAATGGCATTATCTATGTAACATATTCATTTTTTATAAAATTATTGCTGAAAATAAACTAAAAAAACCATTCATCAATGGAAACCAGTAAAATTTTAGATGACAGCTTCTGATTCATAATATCCTTAATCTCAAAGGCATAAATTCAACACTAAAAAAACTTCACACATTAGGCAGCACTTTTTAGTTCACAGGACACTTTAAGGTAGATTATTTCATTTGATCCTCACAAAAAATCTACATTATTTATCTCAAGTTATAGATAAGAGAGGGTGTTCAGATATATTAAGTGACTTGCCCCAAGTCACTCGAAGACTTTGCCAGGTCATTAAGAACTCTGATTCCTCCTCCAGTGTTCTTTGCTCTGACTCATGCTGGAAATTAATATTAATTTCATGAAGTCAAAAGACTTTCAGCAAGGTGCTTCTGACAATATACAGTCATTTCTCTATAGATTAAGTTTTCTTCATATGAACATTATCTTTCTCTTGATATGTCTTTGACAATAAATTACTAGAACAATGTCAAAGTCATGTCGAGGCTATAAAGACTCATCTCTTTGTTACAAGAGATGCAGGAGTAACAAAGTAACCATCCTGAGGATGGTGTGTGTTGTACTCCTGAGTATCAGAGATACATGCTGGGACTCTTATTAACAAAGAGGAATTGACAGATGCCATTACAGTTTATATCTAACATAGCTCAACTATGCCTGTGCTGCCCAATGAAATTATTGAATTGTTTTTGGCCTGACACACAACTGAATATTTCAAAAAAATAAGACAAAAAGCCCAGGGACCAATATTGCGATAGTGTTGCAAACAGAGACCTGGTTGTAGTGCGGATCTGTGTAAGTTATGGAGTGGGCCAGGGCCCTGAAAGAGTTTTATTCTCTTCACCAGAGTCAACAATTTATTTGTAAGAACAGAGGGTCAGACCACATTGAAGTTGATATAAAGTCAAAGAAAGGGGTTTCTTCCCTGGCTTATGTTATACTCTTCCTCAGAAATGGTGGTTTAAATAAACTTGTAAAATTCAACTTTAAAATAAATTAATTTAGAAGACAGGAAAGCCTTGCTTACACATCAGTACTTTGCAATAAGCCAAGCTTTTGATGTTATTTCTATTCTCTATGTACCTTGAGCTGCAAGAGAGTGTCAGCTTGCTCTTGATAAAAATGGAGAAATTGGTCATTAAGAAATTAAAACATTTACTGAAAATTAGGTTAATCAGGAATAAGATCAAAATTAAAGAACCAGACTTTACAAATGCCCATGCCATTCCAAAATTTAAGTGTTCCTTACACATGACATTTTAAAAAAGAGGAGGGAGAGTAGGAAGGACGAAGGAAAGAAGGGTTTGAGAGAGGACAGAAGGAAGTACATCTTGATGAGCTATAATTCTTCTAAATATTTACTAAGCAATTATTCAAAGAAAAAAAAGAAGCTTTTAGGAGAAATTATTACAGCTCTTCAATCACAAAACTATAGTGTCTGACTCCAGATTATTTATTAATAATTCAGCTATTATCACTAAATTTGTCTAATGATTTCAAGTGTGAAACTCATGAAATGTCATTTTGATTCATTCTTAGAGTGTTGTCTTGGCAGTCAGTAGAGAGAATTATAAGATTAAGTGGTCTGGCTATATATAAAGCAAAGGCAGTAATATAAAAATCTCTTAAAATGCTTGACTGATGTAATGATTTTAATGATTTGCACACTATTGTTCTTCATTTTTAGGAATGGATTATACTTCTGGAAACTGACTTGCCTGCTTATGTTTCAACCAGTCTCATTCTGGGTTTTGCTGCTGAATATGATCATTTCTATCATAGGAACAGCAGGAGCCAAGCATCTGCCTCTTTATTGTAGTTCTATGGTATAATTGTTGAATGTGTGAGCCAGTAGGGCCCTTGCTGAATGGAGTCTACAATTTAAATCATAAAATTTTTATACACCAGAGAATGCATTGGAGGCAACCCAAAGGTGAAATTCAATTTCTATCCCAATGAGCTATTTGTTACAGACCCATGAGACACAAAAGAAGTTTTAAGAGCAGTGTTTCTCAAAGTGAAGTCTGTGGCCCAACTGCCTCAGAATTACCTTTAGTGATGAATAAAAGATGTAGATTCCTGGACATCCCTTCATATTTAAGCAATCATAATTTCTAGAGGCAAGTTCCATGCATCTGCACAAGCTCACCTGGTGATTTTATACACCCTAAAAGTTTAAAATCACTGTTCTAATTTTTTCTCACAGCTTTGAAAAGTCCTTGAGTCCACACAATTTTCAGCTGCCAGTGAAGCTCCCCTGAATAAAACATATGAAGCATTTTCTTGAAGTTTGTGATTATAGACTGTTGTGAAATCCGAATGCGAAGGGTGCAACAATGTTGGAGAAATGCCCTGCCAGGTTGCCAAGCATCAGAACTTGAATGAAATAGTTTAAATCTTGTTGCATCAAGAAAAGTCATGGGATAAGTTTTCACAAAAATATGTTACAACATAAGATATGAATTTAGCTTAGGATTTCTTACTGACATTTCTTTCCCCAACTAGATTTTAGTGTTGATGACACAGTATTGAGACATGCACATATAACATGTGGGTAGAAGCATATGGCAGAAAAACGGCTCCTTTTTTGCTATATCCACACTTGCCACATATGCTGGAACTTATTAAAATTCTGTTGAAGTGGTCAGACTGTTCTTAGTGTGCTTGTTTTTTCTTGGGGAAATCACTGCACTCTCAATGAGGAAGCATTCAGTTACCAAGCTATTCCTGGTTTAAAATAATTTGCAAACTCTGACTTGTAAATACTTACAGATATACCACAAAAGTCCCTAAAGCTATCTTGGAAGTAGCCCAAATTTATCTCAATCATATCTTGTTCATGCAAAATAAATATTGAAACCATTATTCCAGCAAAACTATTGTTCTCAACAAGTTGCTTTTCAAGCTGAAAGTCAAAAGCATATTAAAGGTTGGAAATCCAAAGGCATGTTTGGTGAAATCACTGGTGATGCAGAGCAAGGATTATAGGCACAATTACCTTTCCCCTCTTCCCACTTGCATAAGCTCTATTGCTTGTCGTAAACTGTTTTTATAAAAGGAGAAAATTGGACTGTAAATCAAGAGCTGAGCCCTAATCTAGGGTCAATATCATAGACTTTCTGCCTCACTCCACTATATCATCTAGAGCTGGGTTTAGCAAACTATGATCCTTGGGCCAGTATATCCCACAGCAAGTTTTTGTAAATAAACTTTCATTAGAAAACAGCCATGCTTACTTGTTTACATATTGGCTTTTGCTGCTTTCACACTATAAAGGCAGAGCTGAGTAGTTGGAAGAGACCAACTGCAAAGCTGAAAACATTTACTATCTGGCCCTTCACAGGTAAAATTTGTCAACCAACCAACCTAGAGAACATTTACAGTTGCTTCAGTAGTAACTATCAACAGAAGTAGGTAGATGCAAAGGTAGTGGATGCCCAGGTGATAAAGAAATTAATTTTGCATGAATATTGTTGCAGGAAAAATTGATAGCTTCATCATCAAAAGCAAACATGGTGTATTCTTCTTAACCAAAAGACTTTCTTTCAAAAGAAAGGGTTGTGCAGAATTGCTTTTTGGAAAGTAGATCAGTAATGATCAAGATAAAAAATGATTGTGGAAGCACTATATCCCCAAATCTTTCTCCATACACTGTACCTGCTCCTTTGCTGTATACTTGAGCTTGGTTAAATACTAATAGTCCACTTAACTTCCCAAGATAAATGCCAACACTTAATTTCTTCTTGCTTCCCTAAATTCTCTCATTAATTTACTCATCCAGCAATTATTTAATAAGTACTTAATATGTATCAGGCCCTATGCTAGGCACTTGTTATACAACAGTGAACAAGTGGACATGGATCTGATTTCAGAGATAGGCTTGTATGGAAATTTATAATTAAGAGAAAAATAATCAGACCTATAAATGTCTTTTTTCCCAAGTGAGTTGTGAAATACGCATTGAATAGGTCCACCTGAAACTCAGGAAACTGGAGAAAAAACTGAGTCATCAGTCTATCAAAAGAAATTGTGACAGCATTCGAGTGAAATAAGCCATACACAAAATGACAAATATTGTATGATCTTGCTTATATTAAAAACATAGAATAAGCAAATTTCACAGAGACAGATAGTGGACTACAGGTTACAAGGGGCTGGGGATAGAGGAGAGAGAGGCTGGGAGGGGAAGAGAGAGTTCTTGCTTAATGTTTACAGAGTTTCAATTTGAGCTGATGAAAAAGTTGAAGTAATGAATGTTGATGATGTGAATTTAATTAAAATCACTGGATTGTACACTTAAAAGTGGTTAAAATGGGAAGTTTTGAGTTTATATATGTTACTACACTAAAAAATATTTTGGGTACTTTAGAATTTAAAAATGTAATTGAGAGAATTAGATGGAATGGGATTACTAAGGTTGCATATTTAGAGTGGAAAGGGGATGGGTCTAGAACAGAATCCATCAGTTAGAGCAGGAAAATTCTGCAAAAAAGCTTAAGACATTGTGGCTAGTAGCTAGGAGAAAATTTATTGAGTGTTGGGTCATGGGAGTCAAAAGGAAAGAAAGAGTGTTTCATGAAGAAAAGAATGGCCAATTATATCATAAACTGTTGGAAAAAATACGATAAGACTTGAAATATTTTCCTTACATTTATTGTCATTGTCATTTGCGGTAGCAACAGTTGGGGTAAAAGCAGAAGTCATTCTGCTGAAGCTTTCAGTAAAGAAAAGAAAGGGAGCAACAAATGTAGACAATACTTTTCAGAAATTTAGCTATAAAGGAAAAGAGTGAGTGAGGGTAGTAGCTGGAGGGAAACGTGGAAAGCACATAAACGGGGCTTCTAGAGTGCTAGCAATATTCTATTTCTTGAATTAATTGATGGTCACATGATCGGTTGTGTTATACATAATTAAACTGGAATTAAATTTTGTTACTTTTAAAAACAATATTTCCCAATTAAAATGTGAAAATGTTATTTTTTAAAGCAACAAAAGAAAGGTAACAGAATCCATCTAATTAAAGATCTGTAAAATTTGTGTGAAGAAAATTATAAATCCTAATTTAAAAAAGTTCTTATTTGGAAGGGTATATCATAAATTTGGATAGGAAAACCAAGCATCATTAAGATGAAAATTCTTCCCAAATTAATCTATAGAGTAAATGCATTTCAATGAAAATCAGAATAGGGCTTTTTTATGGAATATAAATAACAAGCTAATTCTAAAATCCATATGACATTACAAAAACTTAGAAACAATAAAAATATGCCTGAAAAGTTAAAAAGTTGGAATGGCTTGCCTTGTCAATTATCAAGGCTTATTATAATGTATTATAAATAGGACAGATATAATCTGTAAAGATGCACAGGTAATACAGATTAACAGAGATAGCACAAGATTTAGTTTAAGCATAAATAAATGAGTTCTAACTGAGCTGACATTGCAGATCCACGGAGGAAGGGTTGAACTTCAGTAATGGGCTTGGGACAGTTGTTCATATGAAAAGTTAAAACAAAAAAGAATAGGATCCTTTCCTCATACTATGCACAAAACCTCAATTCCAAATATATTGTCCTTTTTTTCTTATAAATAAAAATCTGTAAATATTTTAGTTGACAATATAGGAGAGTATTTTAGTGAGCTTGGTCTAAGAACGGATTCATTAACAAGACACAAAAGTACAACCGCAATAGAAAAAGATTAATAAATTCAGCTATATTCAAATTAAGACCTCCTGGTCCTTAAAATTCACCATGAAGAGAGTAAAATGACAAGCTGAAAAGTAGAAGAAAACATTTGCAGCATCTGTAAACAACAAGGATTAATATTCAGAATATGTAAAGATTCTTATTAATCAATAAAAGACAAATAGCTCAAAGTAAAAATAGCTAATGACATAAAAAGGCATTTTACAAAAGAGGAAACCCAAATGTCCATAAATATGAAAACATGTTCATCCTCATTAGTAATCAGGAGATGCAATTTAAAAGCAGAATACCAGACAATCTGATGCAAAAATTTAAGAGGGGGTCAATATCCATTTTAGCAAGAATGTGGAACAAGAAGAACACTTATCCACAGCTGGTGAGTATGTAAATTGGTTCAATCACTTTGGAAACTATTTTCTATTTAAAGTTGAACATGTGGACACCCTGCAGCTCTGTAAGTCTCCTCCTAGGAGAAAGTCTTACATCTAAGTACCAGGAGATTTGTGTGAGAACACGCATAACAGCACTGTTCCTAACAATAGCAACAATCACAAATGCTTATCAAAACAAATGCTTACAAAAATGGTTTATGCTATTGTTATGTTGGTGTAAATAGGGCCTTTGAAGGTGTTATTATTTAAGGTGCACCCAAACTGAATGAGGGTGGGCCTTAATCTAATAGGTTTGAATTCTTTATAAGCAAAAGAAATTGGACACATAGGAAGCCACGAGGAGCAGCCAGAAGCTGGAAGTCAAGGAAACCTGGAGGAGAAAGGAGAAGGTGCCACCCTGTCCATTGCCAGGGTGGTAAAGCCAAGGAAGTCCAAAGAATGCTGGCCAGCCAAAATACTGACCCTGAGAGGAAGCAAGCCTCCCAGCCTCTGAAACCATGAGCCAATAAACTGCTGTTCTTATGCCAACGCATTGTGTGGTGTTTGTTTTAGCAGCTGGAAGACTGAAACTACTTGTTTCTTAAATGTCTTAAGGAAAATAAGATACGCCTTAAGAGGTATGGAATATTTGATGGAAAAAAAAAGTCTTAATCCCTAAACCTTATCTTCTCCTTTGAAAATTTAGAGAGAGAATTTTTCAAAATCCCTCAACATAAGACAGGGAAGTAGTAAATAGTCATTGATCCTGGTTAAAAAGATAATAGACTAACCAAAATAGTCATGAGAGATAAAATTTAAAATTATATCTCTAAACAGGTTAGAGAGGTTAGAAAAAATTGAGCAAAGTGTTTAATAAAATTAGGACACTTTTCAGCATGCCATGTCACTATTTACAAATCACCTCAAAAAATATAGTGAAATAAAGCTTAAGAAGCCACAGATTGATGGGGAAAATAGCTAATTATTTAAGAGAAAGGGCAGGGGGAAATTACTAGCTTCACTTTGTAAGTATCTCCATGAAGAGAAAATTTTACTCTCTATTTTCATAAGTCATGTTTCATTAGTGTGAAAAATATAGGCAAGAGGAAAGAAATTACAACTGAACACACTTAAAAATTTACTTTTTGCTAATTTCATTTAGCAAAGAAATACAAAGAGATGTGCCATAATAAAAGAATAACTCCTTATGTATGGTTCTGTATAATGATCAACCTGCCAAAAAGCCAAAGCTCCAAAGGATTTATGTTATATTTAGATGGTATATATTTAATTCAGAGCTGAACACTTGAAAAAACCAGAATGGGATATAAGGCCTTTTACACTTCAGTTTCCCATCTTTGAACCTAGTCCAAGTGGAGAATGAGTCATGACAAAATATTTTCACAACCTACTAGACATTCAGTGATCTTTCAGCCATGAACTGATGGTCTTCCATCATTCTTTGGTGGGCAGGTGTCACCACCACTAATTAAGCTTTTGCTTGAAATCAGCAGGGAGGCTAGAAAGCAAGGCGGTCTGGAGACTGAACAGTATATTCAGGGCTTGCGGTGGTCCCATCCAGGTTGGCAACAGAGGCTCCCTGACAAGTCTGGCTGGTAAGTGAAGTATGCCCTATGTAATAAAGAGGAGGGTCTTAGCCTGTAGAGCTGTCAGACTGACTTCTTCACCAGCATTCAGCTTGCCAGGCCAAATTTTAAAAATACAGGTGTTTTGATGAACAAGCCTTTGTTTGACTCAGCCATTTTGAAAATCTAAGTCCCATAAACTTTAGAACTGACATTTCATATAATACATTATGATATATTTTAGGCAAAATCTATAAGAGAGAGATCAGAAGAATCTTAGGATAGGCAAATCAATGGGTAATGTACTCTACAGGCAGCTGGTTTATACTATAGATGGAGTCCTAGAGATGGGCCAGAAAATAACATTCTCAAAATAACACTCTCCATTTATGGAGAATTTCACAATTTAACAAATGATTTCACTTATGAGGTGGGAAATCTGAATTTCAGAAGTTAAATTTTGCCCACATTCACACAGCTAGTAGAAGATAGAGCCAGGACATATTCTAAGCATACATTAAATGTGAATGTTGGATCCACATCACCACAAGGCCCAAAAATAATAACAAGAATAGTGATAGTGGCTGTCATTTTTATTGAACAACTACTTAGTTTCCTAGGGCTGATGGAATTAAGTTTCACAAACGAAATGGCTTCCAAAAACATCAATTTATTGTCTCACAGTTATGTAAGACAAAATTCCAAACTCAAGGTTTCAGAAGGGCCCTGCTACCTCTGAAGTCTGTAAGGAAGAATCTGTGCTACGCATTTCTCCTGGCTTCTGGAGGTGGCCGGCAATTCTTGGCATGCCTGCACTTGCAGCACTTCAACCACTGCCTCTGTCATCACAAGGCATGCTCCCCTCTGTCCTTATAAAGACACCAGTTGTATTGGATTGAGGCCCATCCTCAACCAGTTTGGCTTCATTTTAACCTACAGTATCTTCAAAGGCTCTATATCCAAGTAAGGCCACATTTATATATATATATATAACCAGGAGCTAGGACTTAAACATGTCTTTTGGGGGGACAGAATTCAACCCCTAACACCTACGAAATGTAAGGGATTTTGTTATGTACTTTATATTGATATGTTTAAATTTAGAATATTGAACTGTATTTAAATGCAGAGAAAGAGCTGTCTTTGTCAAATCCTTTGATTACAGTCATGATTTCTTATCAGATTCATAACTTTAAGTGCTTATGTTTTGTTCTCTGTCACTGGAGCAGAACTGTTTTAGTAATATAGATATATAGATATGTAACATATATGTGGATAGATAGATGATAGATGATACGTAGGTAGATAATATAGATAGATAGATAGATAGATAGATAGATAGATAGATAGAAGATAGATATGAGCTTAAATACAAGAACAGTATTACAGATTAAGGATTGCTAATTTTACTAAGCTTTAAAATAAGTTTTTGCAAGGCCAGTATTTAAAACTAAACTTTTTTCAGCCATTATTCTTATTTTGGTCTTTACAGAATAAAATTTTAAGTGTAGCTTAGAAGTGAAAGTAGGCAAATTTTTTTCTCCAAATCAAAATTGAAAACCACCATAGCTATCTTAAAGGGTTCTATTTAACAGCAAGTTTGCCATGTTAATAAAGCAGGAGATATGCAAAAGTAAATTTAGACACTAATTATCCTTAAGGACTTTGTAATCTAGTGAGAAGAATTAGAAGCACACAATAAGTTTAGAAGATAACAGGAACTGACCAGAATTAAATATTTGATATCTTTTAGTAGTTTCATGTCTCTAATAGAAAAGAGTATATATTTACAATTAACATAAAATATAATAAAATTAACGTTTCATCAATAATAATTCTCTAAATCCTCTAATTGTCTTTAAGGCATCAAAATCAATCCTGAGTGGTTTAAAATGACAGCATTAGGACAGGTGGCATTTCTTCATTCTCATTGACTTATTTCAACACAAATTATCGTATTGGGTCTTGTCACTGATGGAACATTTTTCACTCTGGTATTTTTCATTCAATGTATGAGCCTGTAAATATGTGTTTAAACACAGATTTAAACTAAAATCTTTACCTCTAAGCACAATATCTAAAGAGGAAAACCTCAAACCATTAGCTCACATGAATTCATCCCTTCCTCATTTCCCATCCCAACCTCCCTCCCTTCTCCTGATGAAACACACACGCACACACATACACTCACACATACTCGTTCTGACATACAACAACTTGATCTTATATCTATTATTTTCAAGTCCACTTTTACTTTAACCTAAACCAGCACATTTTACTGATAAATAGAACAAAAGTAGTAGTAGTTTAGTATAAATCCTTTAGCATGGTCCCATATGCTAGAGAAACAGGGAAAATTATATGATGCAGATTTCTGAATTTCCTTTTAGCTCAGAAATCTTATCATGCAGTAAGTAGAGGCATACTAAAAAATAAAGTGACCATTTGCTGTATAGATCTTATACTGTAAACTGGTGTTACGGATGCCAAAACATAGTTAGAAAGATTGGCTTGCAGCTCCATCCCTGCTGAGGAAGTTCCCCAAAGGATGAAAGAGCACTCAAACAAAGTGAGATGCTTTAGCTGATCAAGCCCTATTTGGTCACTTTCATCTTTGCGATGCATGGAAAAGGAACCCCTTTCCTGCCAGTTCTTGGCACTGTGACCAAGGAGAGACATAAAGGGAGGCAAGGCAAGGCCAGTACAAAAGGGGAAATGGTTAAAGGCAGCAGCCCGCTCCAAAGAAACAAAGGTTCTGGCAGGAGATGTTAACAACAAAGACGCTTGTGCCTCCATGGTAAATAGAATGGCAATGGCCTAATAATAAACCTGAAAGACACAAGTGAGGATGGCTGCATGCAAAGTAGGGAAACCCTCCAATTACCACTCTAGACAGCCCTATTAATCCTTAGGAGCACTCCTGACAAAAAGTCTATTCAATTTTCCCTCGATGTGTTCTGTCTAATGGGAGCAGTATTATGTCTGACACTGAGGGTAATTACTTCATGAGAATTTCACATACAGAGAAGTAAAGTCTTTAATTTTCTGCAGGTGTCTTGGACACATTCTGCATAATTCTTTGCCTCAAAATGAGGTGAACATTCCTCATTTGCAGAGCTGTTTTCAGATTGGGATGGTTTGCATTTGAGGACTGAGTAAAAGTCATTTATCTCACCCATTACGGAAAGCAGCACATAGCATATTCTCTCATCAACACATCACAAGTAATGCAAATCATGAGTGATGTACATCACCACTGAGCAAAGCTGAATATATATGTAGAGGGATATGTGTGTTTCTGTGTGTGTGTGTGTGTGCATGTATATAAAATCTTGTTATAACACTTCTCTGGGTCACAGCCATTAGCAACAGATAAGTAGTTAGGAGCCTTTCTATACATATAGTTATGAGAATTCCAATAAGACTATAACCCCGCAGGGAGGTGCTTAACAACTGTTTACCCCTGCCAATTCATGAAACTTGCAAACAATTGAAATTGTACAAGAAAGAGAATAAATGGCGAGGACAGTATTTAAAGCTGCTTTATTTCCTGAAATAATTAACCACATTACTCTTCTTGTTGATTTTTCTAAAAACTTTTAAGTCAAACATAAATGGATTACATTTTTTGCTGATTATTCCCCTCTGTATAACAAAAGGAGTATCACCTGACAGCAGAGATATGGCAAAAAGATGTTTTACGAAACAGCTTGGCAAAATCTGCAACCATGAAAAAAAATTTTTTTGTTTTTCAATGGTGAAAAAGTCAAGTGTACAGAAAAATGGATGTCTATATAGCAAATTGCACTCAAAATAATGGAGAAATGAAAAGGCATTCTTGGAGCTGATGACTTTACTACTGAGACATTGTAATATAATACAAGAATAAAGATGATATTATTATTTCTACTAGAGCATAGAATAAATGAACAAGATCATAGCATTTTGTATAATATATGTTCTTTATTATCCTATGATTTCATAAAAGTCTACATAATTAACCAGGAAAAAAATGGCACTTAAGACATCTCAGTATGGTTCATGGAAACCTAGATGGCTGGAACCAGTTATTTCTAAATTGTTTTCACCTATAAAATGCTATGATTTTGTATTACAGAAGCTGTGCCTGTACTGTGCAATCGGATTGTTTCCAATGTACCCCTTCCACCAGCACTATCTACTGTCCGGGGACTCTTAAATATCCCAAAATGATTGCTCAGGATTTTTTTTCTTGTCCAGGTGTCTTAAATATTTTGGAACATTTGGATTGGGTTCAGAAGAGGCCCCCCCCCAAAAACACAATTATATTTAATATGAATTTTCATTACAATTAAAGTCAGACAAAATTAATATCTCCTTGAGAGTAAGTTGTTGATTTTCATTTTGATAGAATATAAAACTTTAACAAATTATTCCTAGGATAATTTAACTTATTTTCAAAAGCCTCATATACTCATATTCTTCTCCTTCCTCTCTCACCATAAAAATCCCAGGACATTGCAGCAATCAGTGCTTCCGGGAAGTGCAAAAGAACATGCTATTCTGGGCTTCCATTACTTCCCAATTTACCCAGGCAGATGAGGACATCCATCAAGGCTTCAAGTCATAAAATTACTGGCATCCTGTAAAACTTCCCCAAAATTCTCTTGAGACTGAATAGACTTTTAGAAACTGAGCTGGAAAGTTCTGCAACATAAGTGTATATACAATACCTACTTTAGCTAATCTATAACTCAATAAGTATAAACTTGCTAATGCCCAGTTACTCTGCATGTTCATAGTTAATCACTAAAGTTGGCCTTATTTCTAAATACAAATGCTAATGGCAAAGGTGAAGAAGCTACCTGTTATCTAATGTTCCTCTCTGTTTACAAAAAAAAATACTACCAATGCACTGTGCTTCTCTTTTTTTCAGAAGAGTAAAGGAAAACCTTATCAGATCATTTATCCCTGAAAGGATATAAAATGGTTCTTTACAAAACCTGTGTGCGTAAGATCCAAATTTCTCTCTTGTCATGGCCATCAAATGGCCATGTCGTGTCATTCCTTGTAATTCTTTGTTTGTTTATTTTCTTTTTATTTTTAATTTGCATTTTTAAAGAAGCTTTAGATTACATAAATGTTACATAAAAAATATAGGGCTTTCCCATATGCCCCACTCCCTCACCCTCCCACACCCTCACACATCAACAACCTTCATTAGTGTGGTACATTTGCCAAAATTAAGGAATATATATTGAAGCATTGCTACCAACCATGGACTATAGTTTACATTATATTTTACACTGTATCCTACAGAATTTTGTAGGTTATGACAAAATATATAATGACCTGTATCTGTCATTGCAAGGTCATGCAGGACAATTCCAATGTCATTCTTAAAGAGACGTCGACTTTCAAATTAGATCAATGTTAGTAAAACCTATCTATTACCAGTTGAATCTAAATCTTAAAAATAATTCATCAAAGAATATTCAAAGTTGAATAACTTTCATTAATACCTAAAATACACACTGTTTTTTGCATAAGATGTTTTTCAAATACCCAAACCTCTGACAATTCAGAACAGACTCAAGAAAGAACATTGCTTCTTACTCAAGAATTAGTTCCAACGAATATAGATGATGGAACAAGAAAGTATGCATGAGAAATAAAATTTGAACCAGATGACAGCAAGGCTATATGAAGAATTATGTATACATAGATGATCTAGCCAAAGAAAGTTATTCTGGTATAAACCCTGAGACAATTCAAGAGATGGTCAAGAAAAAGGATAATGTGGAATAGCTTGACCGATAAATGGTCATCACTGGGCAAAAAATATTTTTAAAATGTATTTTTGTGATATAATTTCTATTAAAATATTCTGCCTTTCAGGTCTCTGGCAAGAAATGAATATAGTTGCATGCCTTATTCATCCTCATTTGCATGTAGTAATTTTTATAAATATTAACCAGCTAGGATTTGAATTTAAAGGTTGGGAGGATTCTGACATGTTTAAAACAAAAGCTTTATGACAGAGCTACACTGTTCATGGGCTTATGACAATAGTTTGAATGCATGAATGAAGGTTCGGAATATAATATGTTATGTAATACAGAAAAGAATGTATTTATTAACTCCCAGATTATTTCTCTATCTCTGAACTGATTTACGTGTAGTGTCTTTAAGGTCTAATGCATACAGAGAATTTTTCTCCTTATTTATTTTAAATTCAATCTTCCTTGTAGCAGTTGTGTATGCTTTGAATTTCTCAAGCAATTATAACATCAGCATGGATTAGGATCTCAAAATTGAAGTTACGAAATTTCAACAGTTTACAAAAGCCAGATTCAAGATCTAATGGAGATAGATTTGTACAAGAGACTTTTGACACTTCCATTTCTAGTTTCTAGCACAGAGCTGAGTCTCACAGAATATCTCAGAACTGTCAGCTATAACTACAAAATAGTAAGACTAAATTAAAATAATCCTTTTCCAGACTTGAGAGCAATTATAGGCCAACCTTGGACACCACCTATGAATTTGAGGTGCTGTGCTTTACTAAGAGGCTTATATTACCACCTCTGGTGCCTTTTGGAATGAATGGCATGATGCCAGTACTCTGAGTGGCAGCTGTCCATAAAAAGCAGAAGGGCAACAATCATCAGCTGCATCACAAAATGAAAAATATCCAATAATTACTGCATCAGCAATGCCTGCTTCATTAGTTCTTCTCTTCCCCCAGACGTGAAAGCAGGTGGTTACACTGGTCTGGCAGCCAGTTGTAATTGTATTACTGTGTCTGTCCAAAGATGGGTTGCAATATATCTTATGTTACCTTCCAGAAGTTTGGATAGTGCATATCTGTGATAAACTTTTTAATGAGGCAATTTTAAATGTGATTTCCATTCTGTCTAACTTTGTATGTGAAGTCAGGTTCATAATAAAGTTCCTATATGAAAGTTTTTTTTTAAAAGCCCTATTTTATGGGCTTCACATATAGTAATTAATTTAATCCTCAGAATTCTATAGGCTTGCTTACTATTATTATTCCTATATGCATGAGGAGGCTACATCAACTTGCCATATTCACAGACAGTAGTAGCAGAACTAAAATCTAAAACCAGCTCCAAATTCATTTACTTCACTGTTACTCTGAATTATTTTGCTATACCTAACACATCCATAAACATTCTACTCTAATTCCTAACATGATTTGGGAAGATATTACTGACTGATAGTTAGGTATCTACACCTGCAGATTTTTATTGAAATATTATTTGTCTTGGGTTAGTTGATTTACCTGATATTCTCTATTAGATCAAAATAATCACTTTTAAAAATATTTTCCTTACTAGACTTAAGTGAGTAAAGTATACTCTGATTACCCACAAAACAATTCTCTTTAAATTCATATACACAACTGAGTGAATGAACAAATGAGTAAGCATGTGTGTGTTTATGTATGGTGTTTACCCCTCCAACTGGAATTAGAATTGCTTTAGAAACAAACTAATCTGATATTTACTTCTTCCACCACACCTATGCAGCAGATTTGTAACATTTTACAGTACTATCTCAAAAGTCATCTTATTATCAGACCTTACTATTTATTAATATTTAATCATTATTTAATATTTAACTTTCCAAAATCCAATTTATATTTTTCTTTTATAAAGACTTTTAAATTTTTAAACTAATATATATAATATGTATTACCCAGTCAAAATATTAAATTAAAAGGTAGAAATTTAAAATAAATAAAATAAAGAATTTCCAAATATTCTCAAGGCCAAAGTTTTCCAAACTTCTTTATGATTTTTCCATATCTGTATATTCTCTGTATAACTGAATATTTATATTTTTAATCAACTTGCACTCTACTTGAAATCTATTTTAAGCTTTCCATAAATGGTAGGTGGCCATTAAAATATTTTCTTTGTAAACCATATGATTTCATTAAATTCGAACAGGGTATTTTCATATATTTTAAAGAATTGCAACTGAGACCAGCTTTCTCATTGTAAAAAAGAAATGATTGGGGAGAAGATATAGCTCAAGTGGTTGAGCACCTGCTTCCCACATGCAAGGTCCTGAGTTTGATCTCTGGAAACGCCTAAAAACCAACAAGCAAGCAAACAAATGAAAAACCCAACTCTCATTGGGGAACAGATGTAGGTCAGTGGTTGAGCACCTGCTTCCTGTGTAAAAGGTCCTGGTTTCTATCCCAGCTACCGCCTTAAAAAAAAAAAATTATCAGGGTTAGAGGATGATCTAATTCATATGTAAAATGAAGTTGTTCAAATAACTTTTATGGTACATTGCATGAAGATTTTTCTTCTCTCTAAGTATTTTAATATTTTGTTCTGAGTCAAACAATATTTGTGGCATCTGTACAATTGCACTTCAGCATTATGCTACCACTTTCCACTGAGGGAATTTAAAAATTAATTATGTTTATGTTATCATATCAAATTGTTTAGCATATAGTCTAGGATACTATCCTCTCCAATACAAATTTCCTCTTTAAAGTGATTTAAAGAAACAATTTCAATCTTCAATGTCTGAAATAACTTTGTGTCTCCTAAATGACTGGCTTGTATGTGAGGGTTTATACTTGGAGACATTCATATGTGAAGATGTTTCCTTCTTTGCTTTGGTTTCTAAGGGAACAAAAGATAACCTCTTCAATCTGTGTAGAATATGTAATATGAAAATTTATGTGTTAATCTTAAGCCTGACTTTAAAAATATTGCTGCCTTATTTTCCTTTGCAAGTATGTTTATCTTTTTGTGTTTTTTAAGTCACCTCAAAACTTTCATGAAGCATTTATACTATCTTTTTAAAAAGAAAATAGATATTACACATTGTATATATGCAACTATAATCTATTAAATTGCAACATTTGTATTATTTACACCATTTTTAAAGTGTCCACGAAAAGTAAGCAAGTTACAATTGTTTGCAGAGATTATAGAACAAGACTGTCTTGCCCTGTCCTTCCCACCTTTCAGTTTTGATGGATTCTCTGTTAGCTCATACATAAATTTCAAATTTTGGAAACCTTGAACATCATAGAAGACCAATATTAGTGAAACTCGTGTTAATATGCTAAATCCTAAGTAGCATATCTTAAGGCTTCAATGTTTCAGTAAATCTGAGCATATCAAACCTTTGATATTTTTTTTAACAAAAATGCCTTTCACATAATAAACACAAATGTATGGAAGAATGGCTCTACAAATGTATAAGAAAGAGCCAGGTAAAGCTTGAATTTGAATTTGTAGCCCACACAAAATACTGCAGTGACCTACACCAAATGCCATTTTGGCAATTGGATAGAGCGCCTCTGGTCTGATATCATGGTGTTGTGATGGCTTCATTCCAACAGACCAAGGGGCAAGAACAATTGGAAAAGTCAGTACTGTACTCAGAAGCAATATAAGAATGTCAAATGTAAATCTGATAGTGCTACATTCATTACATAAGTCATTACAATCATTTTTAATAACATTACAAAGTTAAGATTGGAAGCTCCTAGCATTCTGGCAGTTAGTTTCAGGGCAGAACTCAAATCCTTAAGTCACCTGAGGCACTCCAGGCAAAATTCCAGATGGCCAAGAGTAACACCTAATTTGCCTACAGAATTTGCAAAATTTTGCTGCAAATGAAAAGAGTGAAACAATAAAATTTGCTTACATTTGCATATTGCCTGATAAGTGGCTTCAATGAGTTTCATATTTTCAACTCTCAAGTGATAAAATTCTGAGATCATCAGTTTTGTATTTGTTTTCTGGTCTGAGGGAAAAGTTGACCTTGAGTTGTATTTACTTGCTCTGGCCACAGTACCCAAGGCTGCTTTGTATTATATATTCTTTTCTTATAAACTTTCTCTAGCATATTAATCCAAAATATTCTGTTATTATAGTAACACCAAAAACACTTATATTCTTTTTAGCATCTTAAAGTAAGAAAAATTCATGATCAACCCTTTCAATAGCTATAGATTAAACAATTTCACATTTAATAACTATTCCTTAGTGTTCTCCTATGTGCTTGGCATTTTCTTATATACTGTGGTAGTTTGAAGCTGTATGTGCTCCAGGAAAACATATAAACATGTTCTTAAATTTGATACATTCCCTTGGGTGTGAGCCTATTGTAAGTAGGACCTTTTGATGAGGTTATTTCAGTTAAGGTATTACCCACCTCAATCAGGATGGGTCTTAATCTTATTACTAGAGTTCTTTATGAGTAGAATGAAATTCAGACAGAAAATGAGAAAGCCAAAGGAAGCCAGAGGATGAAATTCAGTGGAACCTGAAAGAGAACAGAGAGGCCAGGAGAAGCAGCCATGTGACAGAGGATCCAAGGACCGAAGATCACCAGCAGACAGCCCCAGGACTCCTGTCTCAGGGAAAAAAGCCTCACCTTCTAGCCTTGATTCAAACTTTCTCTTAGCCTCAAACTATGAGTTAATAAATTCCCATTGTTTAAGCAGACCCATTGCATGGTATTTGCTTGAGCAGTGAAGAAAACTGAAACACATTATTTATGCATTCAGTTATGCCACCAGTTAACAGAAACTAAAAGTAAGCATTACTTTGTTCTAGGAATGAACACACAGGACACATGCGTAAACATGTGTGCTTCAAGAAGCTTACAGTCTTACAATGGAGAAAGAAAGGTAACCAAACAAATACAGCATAGTAAATACTTTTGTTAAGGACTGTGGGTGTTTGGAAAGTTGCAAATACCTTAGCATGACCAGGGCACAGGGTTTTGCATAATATGGAATAAAGCTGTCTATGAAGCTGTATAAGAATTATGATGCATTATTGAAAGCAGATTCTAAAGCCTGAGTTTGTAAAGATACAAATCTATGTAATCAACATAGATTGGTTTTGTTTTAACTTGACCAAAGTCATAAAATTCTGATTTTAATAGATGATATAATTGGGGATCAGAGAACTTTATGCACCAATTTTATTGAGCACTATGGTAGAGAGAAAAATGTCCTCCCAAATATACCCATGTCCTTATTGACAGGATCTGTGACTATGTTACTGAACATGGAGAAGACTTTGCAGATATGGTTAAGTTAAAACTCTCGAGATGGGGAAATGATCCTGGATTATCCAGGTGGGCCCAATATAATCACAAGGGTTTTAAAAGTGGGAGGCAGGAGGGTCAGAGTCATAGGAAAGGATGGGACTACATCTGAGTGATATGAGGAAGAGGCCACAAGCCAATGAGTATGGGCAACCTCCAGAAGCTGAAAGAAAAGGTAATAGATTGTCCCTTAAAGTATCTAGGAGGAACAAAGCCCTGCCAACACCCTGAACTCCAGAACAGTAAGAAAATTAATTTGCATTGTTTTAAGCCTCTAATGTGCCCAATATTGTAACTGCTTTGCACAAATGAAATAATTTCATACCCACTTACTGTGAGTCTATTACTATAGTGATTTATATTTTATTTAATACTCCTAACAACTTTTATAATGTAGGTACTAGCTTTATTCCCATTTTATAAGTGGGGAAACCAAGGTTCAAAGAGTTAAAGTAACTTGTCTAAGGTCATACTCCTAGTCACTGACTGTAGTAGTTTGAGACTGAATGTACCCCAGAAAATCATGTGCTTAAAGATGGTCCATTTCTATGGGAGTGACCCTATTGTGGTTTGGGACCTTTTGATTAGGTTACTTCAAGTAAGAGCCTTTTGATTAGGTTGCTGCAACTAATATGTGGCCCGGGGTGAGTCTTAATCCTGTTACTAGAATCCTTTAGAAATGGGATGTATATAGGAGAGAGAGAGAGAGAACCACAGAAACCCAAAGATGAAGGCAAAGAAGTCCAGATGAGAAAGGAGAGCCCAGCAGACCCTGCCATGTGCCTTGTCATGAGACAGAGGGATCCAGAATCATCAGCTGTTAATATTTGGGTAGAAATGTCCAATTCATAATCTTGAATTGTACATTTTCATGGCCTCAGAACTGTAAGCTTGTAAGCTAATAAATCCCCATTGTAAAAGACACCCCATTTTTGGTACATTGCATTTCTGCAGCTTAGCAAATTAAAGCACTGACAAAGCCTGAACCTAAATCCAGGCAATCAAGGGTGCCTTTTGTTTTGTTTTTATTTTTTCATGATTATATACTTAGTAAATGACAAAAGCTATGTCTTAATTTTTGTTCTTAAAAAAAAAAAAAAAGCAGAGTCTAAGAGGCAGGTTTTTGTGCAGGTACTTTTATTTTGGGTATTGAGTCTATGAAATAACTATAGGAAACTGGGAAGATTGAAAGAAGGGATACAGGAAAGTCAATCTAATAAATGTTATCAAGCTGTTCACACGTGCAAATGGGCTTGAGTCCAGGGGATACCCTCTGAGGAAATGTGGAAATGCATCTTAGAATTATTTACCTCAGGAATAGAAGAGGGGACTATTTAAGCCCCTGCTCATGCCCTCACTGATCAAAGGTTCTTCACTCAATTTTAACTCCTCATACTTTCAGGGCTGCATATACAACAGAATAATAGAGTAAGTTCCCATAGGTCTCCCATGAGGAAGCAGCTAAGAAGCCACATGGTGACAGATCCTCAGTGTAGCTTAGGAGAGGTTCTGTCAGCTACACCTGAACCAGCTAGTTGCTACAGCAACACAAGGAGAAGAAAACGTGAGCTCAAAAGATATAAGGTGGGGTTCAAGAGAGGTCTGAAACAGCCACTTTTTAGATTTCAAATTCCAGATTCTTTCCACTGCATCATGAAAAATCTCTTCAAATAATCACTTGTTTTTTAATATCATCTGATGATTTGAAAGATTAGGTTTCCATGTGAACAAATGACCAATGAAATATATTCTTTCTAGATATCTCATGTAAAAATGCTGTGTTAGTTTTAGTCTTTCATTGACCCCAGAAAATTATGTTCTTAAATTGAACCTATTTTAAACCTTTGATTAGATTAGACAGCTATAGGCCAGTTGATTAAATTGCTCCATGGGGTAGGTCCCAGCATGGGTCTTGATCCTCTAGTGGAGACCTTTATAAAAAGAGGAATAAAAGCTGCAGATACAGGAACAAAGCTGCAGAGACAGAGAGGAACCCACTAAGCAGAGAGAATGCCACGAAAGCAAGAAGCTGAAAGCAAAGCAGCCCAAGGAGAAGGCAGAGACCAGGAGAGATGCCATTGTGCCTTGCCATGTGGAAGGAGTCCAGGATCTCCAGCAGCCTATCTTTGGGGAGAGAGCATCACCTGATGCCCTTGATTGGGACATTTTTCTCAGTCTCAAAACTGAAAGCTTTTAACCTAATAAATCCCCATCGTAAAAGCCAAACCATTTCTGGTATATTGCATCGGCAGCCTTTAAGCAAACTAAAACAGATGGATTATGCTGTTTTATTTAGTTTACTTTTGCTTCACTGATTGGATATTAAATTCCTAGGAGACAGATATAATAACAATATGAGCTTTGCTTTTCCCCCATTTTCTTGCTCAAAAATGGACTCCAAGTAGGTACTCAAAAAATGTACTGATTAATGTTCATTTGAATTTCAATTTCTCAGATATTAGTTTTATTAATAATTACTGCTGGAATTTAAATATCCACACTAATGATTATTATAAAATGCTTTCTTCAAGTATTCATGCTCCTTTCAAATCTGTTGCCATTCCTTTCTTCTTCTAATTTAAATAACAATGTTTTTCATTCAAATAGAGCATCTAAATTACCTCCTGTCATTAGGCAGTAGTATTATCAAGGATTAAGCCTGCAAATCCTGAAAGCTGTTTCTTTCCAGATTGATCATAATTAAAATCAAATTCCAGTAAGTGAAAAGATAGCCAAATGCTTTGTAAATTAGTGTCACAGAAAAATTTCTGAGAATATAACACTGTTTATTTACATCATTGCCAAAACAAAAATATTCCCATGAAAAAAATATACCCATGCTAATATAATCAAAGAAATACAGAAAGTAAACTTTGCTTTTTATAAATATTCAGATTTTCTTGAGATTATCTATGTCTTCTTGGTTATTAAACCTGTCAAAAGAGTTGTTGTTGTTGTTTTTCCTTTAGGGTAAAATAAGGTTAAAAAAAAAAAAAAAAGTCCCAATGAGAATCAGTCATTTGTGACCATAAAAATTAAAATGAAGTCATATAACAAATTTTTTTATCATTTGGAAGACGTTCATCTGTAAAATTGGCTAAAGCACTTTGAAAATTCAATTCTCTTATTTTCATTTAGTGGGTAGTTACATATAAGCAATTTTCTATACACAAATATCACATGTGTTATTTCTATATATTCATTATTTTAAATTACTTCACTTAAAGTTATTGACATGTAAGTATATTCTATTTAATTTTTATCTGCATTTAATATAAATATTTTCTAAACTTAATAGCAGAAACATAAAAAATTAAAGTCCCATTATGTTTTTTTAATATAATTAACACTTGCCACATACTTAGGATTTTCGAGACTTTAGGATTTTGTAAGGCTCATTAATCGTGATCAACTATACCTTGAAAAAAACCATCCTATGGCAATGAAAAGAGCTATTCAAATGTGGTAATAAATCATTGATTCACAAGGGAATGTGGGGCCATAGATTTTATGGGCTAATCGGAAATACCCGCATACATAAATATATATACTTGATATTTGGTGTAACTGCTTTTAAAATATGGGGAAAGGATGAAAAAATAAAAGCAATTCTATGTGCCAAATCAAAAGACTAATGCAAGATTCCAAGTTGTTTCTTTTTTTTTTAAATCATAGACTAGTACACTTCTTAAGAATAGGCATGGACCTTTGGAGACCTAATGTAATTCCTCAAATGGCAGAGAACAGAAATTAAAAGTCAATTTTGCAAAGCTAATTAACAACCCTGGTTTTGAAGAGCAATATTTTTAAAAACAAATGTTTTTCATGTTTAGGAGAAAAGAGGCTATGACATTACAATTTTATATGAAAAAAAAAATATTCATACTGATGCTAGTTTTCTTTACTCATCTCCTAGGGTCCCATATAGTCCATGTCCCACACTGGAATTTCAGACAATGGCTTCTGAATTCTGAACATACCAGTGAGCATGTACTGGAAATAAGGCTCAGGGAAGCTTCTGGAATGCTGAGAACACCAAGTATAATGTATGAAGCACAACATTCAGCAACTTATCCTACTGGCCCATCTCTGACTCGTTAAAATCACAACATGGAATTTATCTTGCAGGGGTATTGTTTCTACCATCTGTGTCAAATAATTGAATTGTCTAACAGTACTAAAAGCCATGCCATATCAAAAATGATATCAGGCTCTGAAGAACCTAAGGTCTGCCATATTGAGAAACTAGACAAACGGAGAAGATCAAAACCCAACAAAAATGTAAAACAGAAACGTTCACACAACATGAAAACTTAGCCATCCAACATCCCATCCAATAATTAAAATAAACAAAGCATCCATTTATCATGTTACAGTGTCTGGAATTCTCACTGGAAGAGTTCCTGACAGTGTTCTGAGAAATTTCTTTTGTTCACTCGCGCTAAATAATCTCAAACCAGATGTATGATGATCAGGCAGGTTTAGGTGGAAAAAGTCTTTTATTCTCATTAACCTTTTAACAGATAAATATGGCAGTAATGCCATGTAGTACCATTTGACCTAAGGGAATACAGGGATATTTTTCTCAGTTTTAATAATTGCCCAGTACATATTATTTGTACTTTTTACAACTTCCTTTCAGTTCAATTCAGATATACTTCATCACAGATTCTGTGATGAATTTTTCTTTCAGAATCTACTTGAAATTTGTTTTTCAAATTTCCCATGATAATTACATGTGTGTCCTTAGCTCGGTGGTATGCTGAAACTCCAACAGGAAGGAAGTACCGGAAATAGAAGAAACTGGGGACAAGGCCAAGGAGAGGAGGTAAACCTTGATTTAATGCTAGTCCCTATGAAATTGGCAAAAAGCTCAAATCAAAATGTACAAAGGAGTATGATAAGCTGAGGCTCAAATTTGTGCTTTACTAGCTGAGGGAATCAGCAGGAAGAATCAATAAACTACATTTGTTTAACCTCTTCTTCCTTACATGAGTATATCCCAGGCTTTTACACTGACTAGTCAAGGTGAAAAGAAAATGGAATAGGTGGACCATTGCTCAGTAAATGTGGGGTAAAGCCCAAATCCACAATGGCCTCTGCAGTAAGAGGCAGATTTAAAAGATCAAGCCCAAAGTGTGTCTGTGTCTGTGCTCAAAAGGAAGACTGGTGAGTAAGAATCAAATCATACATGAAGGGTGCACCTGGAGAGAGCCCCTAAACCCATTGTATTCCCACAGTGTTTTATGGAGGGTGTGGGGCTGGAGAAAGCAAGGGGAAAGAGCTATTCAGGTCAAATCCATAGTTAATTTCTTATCAGAAAAGAAAAGAAAAAGAAAAAGAGTCCAAAGTAGGTTTACAAAGTCTATCTTGATGCTAATGATGTGCAAGGACCCTCACTAGTATGGGCCCCTACTAAAACCTTAGAAGCAGCCCTAGCAATGTGTTCTTTTTAAATACATTTTTAAAAAATTTTAAAGATACTTTAGATTATATAAATTTTATATAAAAAATATAAGGGATTCCCATATGCCCCACTCCCTCCTCCTCCCACACTTTCCCACATTAACAACATCCTTCATTAGTGTGGTACATTTGTTACAATTGATGAACACCTATTAGAGCATTGCCACTAACTGTGCATTATAGTTTACATTATAGTTTACACTCTGTCCTGCACAATTTTGTAAGTTAAGACAAAATATGTAATGATCTGTGTGCATCATTGCAACACCATGCAGGACAATTCCAATGGATGTGTTCTTAAGGTGATGGGTTTTGGAAATTTTGCCAAAGTAAAGTAAAATTATTCTGACATGAAGAAAAACTCTTAGGAATGTTGAATAAACCAGGTGACTTTTCAATCATCTCTAAATTTATGAAGAACAGAGAGAAAAGCTTAGATAAAAAATTAGAAAATGAAAACAGGCAAAAAAGATTAGTGATTAACAAATAGAGTGTAGTAGAAAGTGTTTTGATATAAAGACAGAATTATAGCGACAACAAAAAAATTTAGACCATATCCCAAACAATTACTCATTATGAAGAGGAGATACATTTTGTAATAAACCCTTAGTTTGAGTAATAATTTCATTTAATGAAAAGATGTAAATCAAATGATCACACAGAAAAAAA
>JAQZBX010027633.1:0-28255 GCA_029593785.1 Cabassous unicinctus | reverse complement strand
GTCAGAGTCACTGCCTGAATATGGTAGGTCCAGCTGTGTTTCTTGTTTTGCTTCTTTGTTTTTTTGTTTGTTTTGGTGTTCTTTTAGGATCCAGGAATGTGGGCAAGTAACTATTTTCACCTGAAATGTTCCCACCCAATTTACTTCCTTGAGTAACTAAATATGCTGAAACGCCCCATTAGTTTTGATTATATGTACTTAAAAACTAATCTTGTTTAAAGTCAGAAGGTAAGGTGGTTCTGTTTAAGTTTATTGTTTGGCGTTTTTGTTTCCAGGCTTTAAAAAATTCTGACCCTTACTGAAAGTGTCCTATCTTCCAAGAAACCCCTGCTTTAACGTCATTTGATCCTAATGATGTAGACGCTTGTTAGCTTAGCTATCGGCCATGAGCCTGGAATGACCTTGGGATGCAAGACGAAGCTGCCAATGGAAGGTAGTGTAGATCGTGTGCTATTCGTTGGCATGCTGTTGCTTTCCCCACCTTCAGAAGGCTCCACACCCAGAACACGTTAGAGAAATCCTTTGCAGAATCAGGATTCATGGGGTCTTCAAATTTACATATGTCAGGACTCTAGATGGACTATGATATGCCTTAGAATCCTACATGTTTCTTAACAATAGGAATAAACCTTTGATATCAACAGCTTCCTTTTACAGGGAGTGAGAGACTGAGGCTCAGGGGAGTGAGGTGACTTTCCCAAGGTCTGTCATAGAGGGGGAATTAGCTTAGGATTCTAGGCCTCCTTCCTCCCTGTTTAATGCTGCAGAAGGGAGTGGCAAAGGATTATCAAACTTTTTTTGTTTGTTTGTTTCGTTTGAGACTCTGCTCAGGTGAAGCACCCTGTGAAGCCTCTCCAAACTTCCCAGCACGTCCCCTCCTTAGGGAGCCCTCCTTGTACCACACAAATGGCCATTTGAGCCCTTCGGGCTTGGTCATGTCTGTTGGTCTGCTTGTCTACCTGGTAGTAAGGTTCTGACTAGCAGGGAAGTCGTCTTAGCAGTCTTTGTTTCTTCAGCATATAACACAGTGTGTGGTAGATATGGAACTTGGTACAATTTTTTTATTGAGATATAATTCACATATCATACAAGTCACCATTTTAATATATATAATAAATATAATTCAGTGGGTTTTTTTTTTTTTTTGTATATTCACAAGGTTGTGTAATCATCACCACCATTTAATTCCTCATTTTTATCATCCCCAAAGAAATCTGTCCCCATGAGCAGTCACTCCTCAATCCCTCCTCTTCCCAGCCTCTAGCAAATTCTAATCTACTTTCTGTCTCAAAGGATTTGAGGTAAAATTTAACTTTTTGAGGAACTGCCAAACTATTTTCCAAAGTGGCTATTTTACATCTCTACCACTTAAAACAGTTTAAATCAAGTCAGAGCTATTCCCCCAAATTTAAAAAACCAGTTTTACCAAAATGCAAAATCCCATATGTACATTCATGGCTGTTTATATCCTGTATCTTAATCTTCAAAACCACTTATATCCCTATAACTTACAAGTGTGCAAACATATGATGTAAAGACAGGGAAGATCTTTATTCTGAGACACTAATTAGCTGATTTCTTTATACATGCTGTGAATGTTTTAATGTAGTCCCCAGGTTTTGCTTGGATGCTGTAATCTTGCCTCATCCAAGCTTTGTAGCCATAGATAGCAACTGAAATGAATCAGAGGACATCAGGGATGGTCTGACTCACACTATTCAGAAAAGGTAGCTCACAAAGGTTTGCATGCAGCCCACGTGGAGGGGGTGGGGGTGGGATTCTGATTACATAGATTGAGTCCCCAAGGGGTAAAGACGGGCTTGGGAAGAGAGTCAAAGAGCTGGGGGTACTGCCAGCACCCAGCCTTCTCTCTGTTCCATCATGACCAGATCATTTTGTAAGGTCATTTTTGACACCACTTGAATATTCTAGAGTGTTTAACATTTGCTCCCCTTGTGGGACTATTTCCAGTTCTGTTTTCCATCAGTCTTTTCCCTAAAGAGCTGTGATTCTAGTATGTTGCTGGACATGTTCGTCTGTTTTCTCTTCTCAGACCGGACTTGTCCTTGAAGAGTACAGTAACACCTGTGCTCACTCGTATCCAACAGGACTTGAGAAGTAGTAGTTACTTAACAAATGCCTCATTGTTAGGGTCATCAGTTGGTCTAATATTGACCTTCATGAAAATACCATGTGATGTTAATTTATTTAGTAATTCTTCAGGTAAACTGGATCTAGGTTCAGTTGGTCTATTTTAAAAGAGGATGTGAGTAGCCGCTTCCAACCCTTTTCTTGGTTTGCTTTTTGATCTAGACACCAGGAGTGGTCTAATTCACTTTCTCTGTTCTAGGAGCTGATGAAAAGATGAAATCAACTTTCTGCACTCTTCCTGTAGTTAGGAGGACCACATTTTACTTGAAGCCTTCCTTTATCCCTTTTGCTTAGCAGCAAGTGTTCCTTCCTTTGAAAGCTTCGCAGCGTTTTCTCAGTATGTCTGATTCCCAGCCATTTCTACTTCATATTAGAATTACTTGGGTGCTTGTGCTAGACTAGAATAGCTCTTTGAGGGTTAATCCAGGCGTCTTTGATCTGTATACCACTTTCAGCCCCTTGGAGGTGATGTTTTGCACAATTGGTGCTCAGTAAACACCTGCTAGCTTACTTGATGAACAGACCATTACTTTTTTTCTTTCCTGTCTGAATTTTTGCCACTTGACTCTTAATTGCATAATTGTGTGACTTGATGCTGTTTTTGTGGTTTAGTTGCTTCCTCCTTACACCCCCCCCCACCTTGTGTGCAACTTTAATAGCCAATGAAGCATATTGGTAAATGATCGGCCCTCTTAGTATGTTTTATTCAGGAAGGGGGAACTATATAGTGTAAGCCAGATCCTAAACTAAGAAGAATTTAAGTTCTAAATATTTCCCTTTCTGTCCTTCCTCTAATATCTCCCAAGTGCCAACAAATCCAATATATGTGCAGAGTGTTTTTATTTTGCTGGGGAGAGTAAGAAGAGAGGAAGGGAGGAAAACTGCCTCCTATACCTCTTTCAAAAACATAGCCAAGGTGGCAAATGGCATATAGTACTAGCACAATCTTTGTTTGAGTTATAGCAATATGCCACTGTCGAAAATTAAAGAGAACCTGTGTATATGTGCAACTACAATAGAATATCACTATAAAATTACTCATTTCTACAAAGCTTGATAAATGTAGTAAATCACACCCTTCCCCCTAAAACGTAACTGCAGGTGGAGAACACATTTTGCTGCATGTTAGTTTATTAGGCACTTCTGACCCATGCTGCCAGAGTCAACCCATGTAAGCTCATTTGCATATTTTAAAGGAAGCACTTTAGCACAATATGTGTGCATACAAATACCATTATGTTTGTACATTAATGATCCAATTAATCATTGATCCTCTTGAGAAAAAAAACAATATATTCTGTCTGATAAGCATATTTCGACTCTTTGGGATATTGATCAATTTAGAATCTGCCTCTATAATCTAAAGTAGAGGACTAGTTGAAAGTGATCTGTGGGTTAAGACAAATTTTTCCTTCCTTTATTGCATAAAAAGCTGGATGACTTAGATTCTTTTTTATACTTAACTCTCTCCAGAAGCAGACCCTAACACAGAATTCAAGAGCAAATAATTTATTTGGAAGATGATCCCAGGAAATACTGGTAGGGCGGGGGGGTGAAGCTAATAAAAGGTGCATTGCCAAGCCAGTATATTACCAGTGTGGCGGCCAAAGCTCAATCCATTGGGAACTCTGGGAGATAGTAAAGAATATGCCTCAGAGATAACCCAATGAAAGGTTGAGGAAGTTGGGATATTTATCTACCGCCTCCCCATCTATCATTGGTTGAAAGTTGCTTCCAGGTACATTAACTCACCATACTTTTATGTTTCTGGTGACCAGATTTAACATGTAGGGGTGAATGCCAAGGAGATATGGGCAGGGCATCGCCAGGGTCAGCTACAGATTTCATTGCAGATGATTCAATTACCGAGGTGTTATTTTCATAAAATTTCCCCCTCCGTTCTAATGATCTTTTGGTTATGAGGAATAGAAAACCATTTATACTACTCAATAACTCAGTCAAAAGGGTGTGAGAACATAGGTCTCAGAGGAAATGTTGAGCCGTCAGCCCTCAGGAAGCAAAGAATTCCAGGCAGCTGCAGGACCAGCAGTTGAGTTCTGTGGGAATGTCCCACCCTCCTCCCTCTCAGCTGGCTTCCTCGGACACTCTACCCCTTGTAACTCTGGATGCCGGCCCCTGGCCTGGCCATACTTGATCTTTTTTCTTCTTCTTCTTCTACATGTACTCTCTGCCTTTTATCTGCCTCTTCAGGGCAAAGGCAGCCCCAGATATGGGGCCCATCTCTCTGAATTTCCATATTTTACTAGCCCATGGCTAGATAATTCCTTACTCTATTGTTAGGTATTTGATCCTTTTAGGACTTTTTAAAAAATATATATTTCATCTAGTTTTTTTAGTTGTCTTCAGCAGAAGAATTGGTTTGAATTACCTAGTCTGACATTAATGGAAATAGAATTTGGGCGCTGATCTGTAAAGGCTGCTTGCTTTCTGCACCTAAGCCTGTCAGAAGTCAGCTCTGAGCCCTCCAGAGCCCTCCAGCTGCTCAGACCCTCACTGCAGCAGAGGAAGCAAATTGCCCGAGAACCTGTGGTCCTCTCATCCTGCACCACATAGCCAGAGCAGGTTGGGGATCTAGGGGGAGAGGGCGTGGCAAAAAGAACACTTGTGTGAGTAGAGTACACTGTTAGCTACTGATCACTCCTATGCCAAGCTCCTATGTCTGTGAAATGTGAGCAAGGACATGGTAGCTAAGAGAAGTCAATAAAACCTCCTTCCACAGGCCTTAGCTACTTCATCTTTTAACTTAAGTACCTGCCACTGATTGGGACTTTTCTATATGTCTCTTAGCTTGGATTCCCAGGAGTGAAAACCCAATTGGCCCAGCTCATCCTTTTCAAGACAGGTTGTAAATTAGGTCCTTGGTCACCCATGGATGGATTCCCTTCTGATGTGTGATTACTAACAATCCAGTCAGCCATGGCCGATGGGAAGAGTCAGATGGCTCAGGGCCTACGCGAAAGAGGGTAGAATGGGGACAAAAGAAGAGCAGATAGAGCAGGGTCCCCCAAGGCGGGGGTTAAACCTGGGCAATGACTCTGTATTGATAAATGATGGTCTCGTCATGAGGAATTCCATGGCATTTTCATGAATATACAGGCTAAATGCCTGGAAAGATAAAAAGTAAAACTGATGTGGTTATCCTTAGAATCAACATATCATCCTTTTAAAATTATTATTATTCACCAACCTCTCTGGAGGAAAAAGGCTATGGAAATCCTAGATACAAGTTAATTAGAAACAGTTTTGGTTCTTGCACAAAGAATCTGTAAATAATCAGTGAAAAGGTAAAGTTACGTTACCTCCCTTTTTAAAACAGAATCCTGGGAATACATTTGCCTTGTGATATTCTTTACCTTACCAAGACCAAGAAATGGAAGCTTGGGCATAAAAACAGCGACAAGATTTGGCATAATCGCTAAGCAAAGATGAAGCAGTTGGGTGATGTGTTTAAGAGCTTCTGAGAGATGCCTCGATTAAGAATCCTGTATGTGTTTATTAGTCTGTGTTTACTTTTTAGTTTTTAATTGTTTATATTTTCAATTATTAAATGTACAAAATAAAGTTAAAAAAAAAAAGCCTATTCTTTTTGTAATAGGCTTTTTCTGCCTGGATTTATGGAGAATGATATCCTTTGAATTTCAAAAACTTAAGTTAGGACTTGGAGTAAAATCCTGGAGAGTATGCAAAGGAGGGCAGTAGCATGCCCCCACTGCTCCTCTCTCCTCACTGCCTCTTGATCCTTGTTAGTTATGTTATTGTTTCCATATTGTCTGGCCTCATAACATTCCCATTCTCTTCTATTGCCCAAATCCAGTAATTGTCGTATCCGCTTCATATTACTACTACTTACTAGTCCTTTTACTACAACCTTTGCTTCCCTGAATTTCTTTTGACTCTTCCCTTAATTGGCTGGATGTCGTTGTCAAGCTGTTCTCCCAAGAAGGGCTCAGGGCGCTGTATTTCCTTAGTGCTTGTGTGTTTGAGGAGGTTTGCCCATTGCCTTTATTCCAGAACAACATCTTAGGTGGGTGTAAGGTTCTTGGGATAGAGACTTTCTCCCTCCAGACTTCCAGGCACTGTTCCGTTGTATTCTAGCATCAGTGTTGCTATGGAGAAGTCTGAGGTTAGCCTGGAGGTTGTTCATTTGTTTGTTTGTTTCTTTTTGTAATAGGCTTTTTCTGCCTGGATTTATGGAGAATGATATCCTTTGAATTTCAAAAACTTAAGTTAGGACTTGGATGGAGTAAGTAATCTGTATCAAATTTTTGTAAAAATTATATATATACTTTTTACATCTACAGGTTCAAATTTATTTTCATTTCAGGAATAGTAACATGTATTAGATCTTTGAATACTTCTTATTGCTTTCTCGACTTTTGGGACATAATTTTTTTAAGTCTTCTTTCATCTTGCACATCTATTAGTTTTCTCTAATTGTTTAAGGCTCTTTGTCTTTTTCTTCTGTGTTCATTGACACCATCTCAAACTTTTTTCTATTCTAAGAATTAGATTTTTATCAGTGTCTGCTCTGCTCTTTGCTGTTTCATTTATTCCTATTTATACTATTGAGGTCCTCAGTTTTTCTTATGTCTATGTTTTTCTTTACCTTGTTCTGTTGTGTCTTCATCTCATTTTTGAGCATAAAATTAAAAAATTTTATGCATTAGTTCAGCTTTCTTCGTCTGCGCCCACTCCCCTTCACTCTAGGCACCAGCAGCCCGAGGCATCCTGTGGGAAGGATAATCAGATCATGCCACTGTCTCTGCTCAAAACCTACAGGGACTTTCCATCTCACTCTCAGCAAAAGCCAGGAAGGTCCTTGCGGCGACCTCCAGGGCCCTAAGTCCTTTCTTCCCACCAGCTCTCCTCCTCCTCCTGCCAGCCTGGCTCGCAGGTTCCAGCCTCTCCAGCCTTCTCACTTCCTGAGCAGCCAGATGGACTCCAGCCCCGGGGCATCGGCCCCCAGGTTCCCGCTCTCTGGGATGCTCTTTCCTCAGGCGTCCATGTGGCTTGCTCCCTCGCTTCCTTCAGGTACTTACTTACTGGCACATTCTCAGAGGTCTTCCCGACCCCTGTACTTAAAAGCCACAGCTCCTTCACTCCTTCCTCCAACAATTTCTACCCTCCAGCCCTGCTTTCTTTTTCTCCATAGTACCTACCACTTCTATCATATATATTCCCTCTCTCTATATATATATATGTGTGTGTGTGTGTGTGTATAATTGGCTTATATATTTTATCATATTAACACCCCCGTCCTCCAGCTAGGATGTAAGCTCCATCATGGGCAAGGATTTTTGTCTGGTTTTTTTTCCACTGCTCTATACCAGCACCTAGAACAGTTCCTGGCATGCAGTAAGCACCCAGTAAATAATTACAGATTGAATTACGAAGGAATGGGTTGAGCATAATGACTTTGGCTTTCTGAGATGACTTCCTAACATCAAAGTCCACTCCTGTCTCTGATGGTTCACATCACACTGTCTCTTCCCATTTGGTAGCAAAGGTCATATAACAAAATATCAGGAGAGCTCTAAAATCTTTACATTTTTATAGATTAACTTCTCCAGGTTCAATATATTGAAAAGCCTGAAAGGGTTTTGAAACACTTGAATTTTACAGCTTTCCAGTTTATTCTGTTTTGTTGTAAATTGATGAAGGTGGGAGAAGCTAGATAATAATAATTGTTACCCTTTCTCAGTGCTCCTCGGGGCCGGGCACTTTCATGAGCAGCATCTCTTACCCTCTTGCCTAGTGAGGTATAGAATTGGCAGGGCCCAGTGAAAAAGGAAAATGTGGGGCCCTTTCTTCAAAATGCAGGGGGAAAGTGCCACTACAGGTACAAAAATATAAATCTTTTCCTGTTTCTGTAGACTCTCTCAACTTATCGTAGTATTTTTATTTGCTATTTAATGTCCTAAATAAAGTAAAATTACAACTTTAAATTATTAGCATGAATTTTACCTTTAATTTTTTTTTTAGGAGGTACCAGGGATTGAACCCAGGACCTCCTACATGGGAAGCAGGCACTCAACCACTGAGCTACATCTGTTCCCCAATGAGAGTTGGTTTTTTCAATTGTTTGTTTCTTTTTGTTTGTTTTTAGGAGATACCAGGGATTGAATCCAGGACCTCTTACATGGGAAGAGACACTCAATCACTTGAGCTACATCCACTCCCTACCTTTAGTCTTTATGTTGTGCAATGCCAGACTTAAATACAAATATAAGAGCATTTAACTTATATGTGGAATCATTAAAATTACACAGTTTGTATTTCGTGGCTTGTAGATGCCTACGTATTTCATTCTTTCCAGAACAGTGAAAATGCTGCATAAAACTAACTCAGCTGTTTTCATGTCACTTCTTGACATGTAGGACTGAAAAGAAAGGAGGCAATGGGTTGTCCGTCTCTCTCCCTTTCCTTCTGTGTCGTCATTTTCAGTGTAAGTGGTTGGCTAATACGGGAAGTACCAGGGGTAAGAAGAGATTTGATGGGGTTCCTTGGTTGTGTTTTTCAGAACATCATTCCAGTTTTAATGGAAAGTGACCGTTAGTGCTTATTCAGTTGTAGTCGTAATACACTTACCTTGTACTCACTTTGAGTTTCCCTAGACTCCCACTCCCTGCGGGTCTACCAGAATTTTGTGCTCAGGGGGCATTGCAAACATATGCAAGTGGGGCAGCAAGGGACAGCAGACACACATATTGCACATGTCTCATCTACTCATGTGCATGCTCCATTGTCCCATCGGACTTCGCAAAACTCAAGTTCAAATTATTAAGAATTTCAGTATGGTGACAGCAGAGCATTAGACCACCCCCGGGGCCCTTCTGAGCATAGGACCATGGGTGACAGCGCAGGTCATACAGCATGAAGCTGGCCTGTGCTCACCACAACCTCCCAAGTGGAGTGTGTTATTACCAGCTCACAGGTAAGATGCTAAAACCCAGACAGAGACAGCGAAGTGGCCAAGCTCACTCAGCACAGGGTGGAGCTGGCATTCAAATCCTGATTGTTTGTCCAGCGTGTCTGTATGGCCAGTGTGGCATGTGTAAGAACCACTGAGTAGAAGCTGAGACAATAGGATTTTTAAGATGTTCCTAAGTAATTGTATAACCTTGGACAAATCTCTAGGGCTTTAGATTCTATCTACGTGTGTGTGAAACTCATGCCAATTTATTCATACGAGTTACAGTTTTTCACAAACCAGAGGGCTGGCTGCTTGGCCCCTTGGCCCTTTGTACTAGAAACGGGAGGAACATGCTGAGACGAGATGGTGGCTCCACTGCCCTTCCTGTGGCAGCAAAGTTTTATTTGGCCTGTCCCCTCAGATAATGGCTGAAACGTCTGAGAAGAATGTGAGAGGTTATTTTCTTAGAGTGTGCCAAGGCATAATTAGGAGGGGTGTGAGGCCAAGTAAGGGGGACTAATGTAGGTTTTGTGAGCCTTCTGAAAAGTTCTGTGTTGAATATCTATATTTATTGAACTTTCTTTATGTAAACCCCAGAAATGCCATTGGAAGGGTAGATGGTTGTATTGCATTTTTTAAAAATGATGGCATTTTTTTAAAGACTTATTTTGTTTTATTTATTTATTCCGCTCCCCTCGTTGCTTGCGCTCACTGTTTGCTCTCTGTCCATTTGCTGTGTGCTCTCTGTGTCTGCTTATCTTCTCTTTAGGAGGCACTGGGAACCAAACCTGGGACCTTCCATGTGGGAGAGAGGCACTCAACTGCTTGAGCCACCTCAGCTCCCTGCTTTGTTGTATCTTTCATCGTCTTTCCTCTTTGTGTCTCTTTGTTGCGTCATCTTGTTGCATCAGCTCGCCGTGCCTGCCTGTTGCGCAAGCTTGTTGTCTTGCTGCACTGGGAACTGAACTGGGACTTCCCATGTGGTAGGCGGGAGCTCAATCGCTTGAGCCACATCCGCTTCCCTGTATTGCATTTTAAAAGACTTGATATATGGGTCTGGGTACTCCACCTGCCCCTGTCTAGCCTCAGATGAGCCCAAGGATAAGGTTATGATGCTATTCACCTGGCAGGTCCTAACATACGAAGACCAAGAGCTAATGAAGGATAAAGTATCAGGAAAGAAGATTTACACAGACAAAGCAAAATGCAACAGCATTCCATTGTGCTGGGTCTTTTGTAAATGCCAAAAATACCAATATACATTGAGTGCTTCTTGACTCAAAAAATGTGTGTTTTGGGGGTGGAGTGGGGGCACAGGAAGTGGAGGCTGTTTAACGACCTCTGTAGAAGGTAAGGCACAGGAAAGAAGGGGAGGGCAGGTGGCTTCGGATGCTGACAAACTTGAGTTTGAATCTTTCCTTATGGGTAAAGTGTAATAATATGTACCTCATACAGTTGTTCTGAGGATTAAAGGAAGTTACAAATTTAAAAATACTGGAATGGTGGCTGACACATAATAGATGCTCTGTAAATGGTGATGAAAATAGGTAGTGAGGGGGGGCAGATGTGGCTCAAATGGTTGGGCGTCCGTCTCCCATATGGAGGGACCTGGGTTCCATTCCCAGGACCTCCCGGTAAAATTTTTTTAAAAATTAAAAAATAAAAATGTAGTGAGGGTTGGTTATTAAGGGAACTTCATAAAATGACTACCTGATTAAGTTATTTTTGAACTTGTTCTATCTCCAAAGGTAATTATTGGTCTGGGTTTTGGAAATATTTTTAGGCCATCACTAAACTGATTTATATATAAGAAATTTAACTTAATTAAAATTTATTTGAGTTGGATTTTGAAGTCTATTTGACTATAGAAGAAAATGCTCATCTACAGTTTTGACTTACTAGTGACATTACTCCTTAGTATTCATCAAATATTGCATTCCTACTTTGTGTCTATCACTATGTGAATACAGATAAAATAATATGTTGGCCCTGTCCTCAAAGAGCCCACAATCTTTTACAAAAATAGACATGTACGGCCTTCTTTGCAATATAGTCAAGTTCAGAGAAAGAAGGTAGTGTTGCCAGGAGACACATCACAGTTCTGCCTGCTAGAAAGAGAACATCTTTCTATCCTAATAATTGGATTTCCACCTAGAAAACATTAAGGAAAAAGAGAATGCTAATAGTACATTGGGAAAAGGCCATTTTTATAAACAAAGAATTCAGAGCTATTTCTGTTCTTCTTGTGAACATCTTGTGTATCTGAAATTAGGCTAAAATCCTCGAGACTCCCTTTACCATCAAAAGATCCTTTAAATTCTTTTAATAGATTCTAGTACACTTGTGAAATGGCTTATTTTATATTCATTTTGTAGTTTGCATCCTTAGTGGATAATTTGTAATGTGCTTTCAATGTATCCTAGTGATTTGTCATTTTCATGAGCTGCCACCTATTCTTTAGGTCCAAATTCAAAACTGGCTTCTGAGAAGGACCACGGGGACATTTTTGGATATAAATGTAAAATAATTCTACTTTGAGGCCTTAGGGAGAGAAGCTTTGCTGGGTATTGATTCTGTGAGATTCCTATGGGAAAAAGCCTAAGAATTGTCTGTATAGGAGATGAGAGAAGGATCAATAAGACTCAGACATTTAGGAGTCTGTTTTAGACTGTAGGAAACTTTGGAATCATCACTTCCACTGAATTTCCATTAAGATAGCAGAGAATGTCAGGCTGATTGTTATTTTGGCCAGCTGAAAGGACTGGGGTTGTGGTTTTAGATGGTATATAGCTCTGTTAGTGAATCGTCTTCTGCCCGACAAGCTGGTCTGCTGGGCCCTTGGCCTCAGTTGCTTAGGGAGCCGCCTGCAGGCCTCATTCCCAGGCCCAGATGGGGACCAAGTTTCTGCATTTCATAGCACCCCTAGTATTTCTGTCCCTAGAGGTATGCAGACCATGCTCTTGGGTCTCTAGAAAAGCATGAACCCCCCCTTGCCTTTGAGGAGCTCACAGACTAGGGGTGGACATGATGTCATTACCATAGAGCAGGGGTTCTTAACCTTTTTTGTTCCATGGACCCCTTTGCCAGTCTGGTGAAAGCCACAGACCCCTTGCTAAGTCCACACTGTACTGTGTATTATTTAATAAATATATCACACCCGCACCAACATGTCCCCACAAGAATAATGTTTTGTTGAATTTCAATTCAAGCTCACGGATCCCTGGTTAAGAGCCCCTGCCATAGAAGGATAGCCAACCTCAAAGAGCATGGTTTGTGCTTCTTAAAAATGCTGTGTGTGGCTATCATTTTTTCTGTTTGTTTATTATTTTTACTCTCCCTTCCCCCTGAGATGGCTCCCTCATCTGTCTGCTCATTGTCTGCTCATCTTCTTTAGGAGGCATCAGGAACCGAACCCGGGACCTCCATTGTGGGGGGCGAATGCCTGACTGCTTGAGCCGCTTCCACTCTCTGCTGGTTGCATCATCTGCTGATTGTGGCATCTGCTGATTGCGTGGTTGCAGCATCTACTGTTTGCAACATCTGCTCGTTGCAGTGGTTGCAGTGTCTGCTGGTTGCAGCATCAGCTCGTTGCAGTGTCTGTTGTGGTGTCTGCTGGTTGCGGTGTCTGCTTGTTGCGACATCTGCTCATTGCAGCGTCTGTTGATTGCGGCGTCTGCTCATTGCGGCAGTTGTGGCGTCTGCTCGTTGCGGAGTCTGCTCATTGCAGCATCTGTGGTGTCTGCTGGTTGTGGCCATCTGCTGGCTGCAGCGTCTGCTTATTGCAGCGACTGCTGGTTGCGGTGTCTGCTCATTGCAGCACCTGCTCGTTGAGGCATCTGCTTGTCTTCTTTAGGAGGCACTAGGATCCGAACCCAGGACCTCTAGGTGGGCGCCCAATTGTTTGAGCCACATCCGCTCCCTGTGGCTATCATTTTATTCTATTTCTAATGGAAATAAATATACATACCTCCTGGGCATCATCCACATATTTAGTATTCCACTAAGTACTGCCACTGCACACACTAACACAACCCAGACTGAGGGTAGGCAGTGTGGTTGGAAAAAGATCCTGGGAGACTCTGGAATCCAGCCAAAGTCTTTTGAACTTAATTTGGAAAGAAATAGGTAGCTCAGGTTCGAGACTCTAATCATGTCACTTCTAAAGTCCAACCTCCTTAGAGTGGCATTTGAAGCCCTCCGTGACCTATCACTGCAGCCCGATGAACAGTGAATGACCTGATAACAGGCAAACCTTTTCTCACCCTATTCCCTCTGCTCAGAATGGCCTTTCCCCCTTGCTTCATTTGACCAGTGTTTGCTCCTCCTGGAAGCCTCCCCTGACTCCCCAGTCTGGGCTCAGCACTCCCCTTGCTCGGGGCGCAGGCTTCCATCTTGGCAGCTTCCTGTTCCCATTGAGAATATCTGTGCATAGTGTCACCTCCACGGATGGTAAGCTCCTCCGGAGCAGGGTTTTTTCTTGTTTTTGTACCACCAGTCCAGTGCTGCACCTGGTGGATACTCCATAAATGTCTGAAGTGAGGTAAATAGATGTAAACATTACATAGAAAGCAAATAAGGAATTGAGTCTTCAGTTTTCTTTCAGTCAAATTCTGCTCGAGAGGATTTTGAGCACTCTTTTGCCTTTGCGCCCAGAGGTGTTGAGGGATGTGTTTTATCTGGAAACCTGGGGTCCTGGGGCCGCGGAGGGATCCTGAAGCAGTAGGTGTCCCTGTGGGAGAGCAATGAGGAAGTGGAGTCAGCCAGGTCTCTCATTTTCCAGTTGTAACATCTCTCTCTCCATTGGCATGCATTCTACAGAAATGATGTACGCTTGAGTTTTTGCCAAGTGTGGCTGGATGTTAACAAGCCTTTCTCTCCAACAAAATGGTTTCTGTCTTTTTGGTCACTTGTGGACAATCCTTGCTTCATTTTGTGAGTGATTGAAAGGGCGGCAGTGAGTCAGTTTGGGAGGGAATAAAACAACAACTAAAACCATGGCTTAGTGTCTGTATTATGAAGGCTTATTTCATCCGAGTGGAATAAGATTGAGATAAGTTCTTTGGAAATCATCTCTGGAAATAAAAATAAAAAGTCCTTCCTTCTAATGAACCATAAATTTCATTTTTTTCTTGATTTATTTTGCTGTGTTTCTTGCAGCTTTAACTGTAAAGTAGAAAATATCTACTCTCTGCTTCTGTTCTCAAAGCTCTTAATGATTGTGGCCTGAGGCAAGGAGACAAAAACAATTAGGTTTTACTCTCCCACATTCCAAAAATAACTTTAGTAATACCCTCTTTGGACATCTGAAAAGTGCAGAGTGGATGCTTTTATCCTAAAGGAGCAGTGTCTGATTATTGGGGGACTTTTACCATATGACTGCTATTCAGCAACTGAATGCGGGTGACTCATTTGCTTTGACTGTGGGAGGGGAAATTCTTGCCACGGAAAACACAGGAGGGAAAGAAACTCTTCTGAACCACTATATAGTATTTTCCTTTAGAAAGGGCTTCTCTGAACATGAATAGGCACCAGCTGGTACTGTGCTAGCCAGCCTCAGAGCTGCCAGAGAGCCTTTCTGAAGCATAAGCCCTGTGCTCTTCAGCCGCTAAGGTATGAGGCAGCCTCAGAACCTTAGAAGGGACCAGTTTGCTTAATAAACTTAAATCTCAGAATTAAAAACTTCCATCCTGAGTAAAAGAGAAATTACACTGATTGCATTTATAGTATCTGCACTTATTGAGCTTGGACTAGGAACCTAATGGTGTTTTGCTGTCACGTTCCATTAGGGATGAGAGAAAGAAAGAGAGAGGGTGAGAGAGGAAGAGAGATACTGCTATTCTCTTAGCTTTGAGATGAATAACATGAGAGCAAATCCTTGGAGAGACATGCCTAAGTGAGGTGCTAATCTATTTCTGGAGCGAAAAAAAAAACAAAAACAATAAACTAAATTCACCTGCTAGGCTCACAGCACCAAAGAATTCCAGCTCTCCGTGGTTAATTTTGCTTGTCAGCATCTCCTAAAGGGCCCTAAGGGTGATTAGGGGTGGGAGAAGCAGACAAGTGCAATTTTAGGATGAAAGTTGGGGGCATGTAAAGAGCCTGTCTCTCCATGCTCTTGAACCTGCCCATCACTCTGGGCGGTAGGTTGTGCTGTTCTCGTATTTGTGAATGGAGGTTAGAGAAGCCTTTACAGGCTCTTGGGTGCTTACACTCCAGCTGGCCGCTGACTTAGGAAAAACATGACCCTGCAGGGCTGCTGTAGGGGCGGGGAGTGGGGTGGGCGAAGTGTGTGTCATAGAAAAGATGACCCAGGGGTTGGAGGGGACTTAGCCCTTACTTACAGGCTGAGTCGCCCAAGCTATAAATAGTAAAGCTCTGAGTCACAGATATAGGAATGTCACAGCTGCTTGAGAACTGCTACGGTTACACATCAGAAAACCAGCCACAGAGGCCTGTCCGAGATGAACGTGAAGAAATGCTTATTCGCCCCCTCTCCCCAGCCCCAACAAAACGTCACTTCTTTCAGCAGTAAACCCCCTCCACGTCAAAGATGCGGCAGGTTGACTTGCTTCCTTCCTCTCTGTTACCCTGGCTCCCCTAGGCCCCACACGTTACAATATTTGCAGTAAACACAGTCTAATGCTGGCTGTGCATTCTGGTTCTGGAAGATGTGGTGGCCATCTGCTGCTCTCTCTGAGTGGTGCTACGTCTGTCTTTTTGTTTCTTGCTCATCACATCTCTCCCACATGGTGCATGTATATGACGTGTGATGGGGACCAAACAATCTGGGCTTGGGAGACAGGTGCTGGAATGTGGTGCTCTGTGAGCCGGGAAGCCCTCCGCTCCCAGGAGGAGGACCTGTGAGTCTGTGGACCCGGAGCTGCTGCGGCTGGGTCAGGCTGCGGCGGGCCCAGGGCGTGGGCGGTACTGGACCAGCCTGTCCACCTTGCTCTTGGTGTCTGGGGTTCCTCCCCTGCCTACATACTTCGAAGGTGCTTTTCTAGAAAACGCTAATCAAGCCGGGAGAAGCCAGAATCCTGCCTAACTGGATAAGTCAGATTTCCATTTGGATCCTGAATTTGATCCTGGGTAAGGAATTGAATCCTGAAGGATCCTCTAACCAGCCTCTCTCTCATTGCCTCAGCCCACCCCTCCCCCCCTTAGGTAAAATATAGGGGGATAGAGAGTACGCCAGCCAACTGCTGTTATTCATGTTTTCTCATTAAAATCAAGTCTCCAGGACCTTAAAAAGTCCAAGAAAACGAATTTGAAGGAGCCCCTAGCATTCCCCCCCACCCCCATTTTTCTACTAAGTGTAATTGCATTCATTCAGTGTGCTTGAAAGAATCGAGAGAGCTGTAATAGGAACCTAATAAGCTAACGATTGACTAGTTCCGCTTATTGAAACAGCGTCTTGCGGTTGCGCGGCCCCCCTCTTCTGGCAATCATTTATCAGACACGGTGGGGGCCGGGGCTAGGAGCGCTCGCTGCCCGTCTCCCTGGGCTTCGGCGTGAGGAATGCAAGGTGGTGTCAGTGACCAGAGATTAGAACAGTGGAATTCTGCATTTGCTGCAGCGGCAGCTGGAGCGAGTGGTTTCGGCCCCAGGCAGAGTCCCGGTGCAGGGCGCGGCAGAGGCGCGGGGCGCGATCCCTCGCGGGGAGGCGAGCCCTGAGCTCGGCCCTCCGGGAAGGGGGCGGGATTTTAGGAAGCAGCCCAGGACTTCTCCAGTGGATGCCGGGGCTCTTCCTCACAGCCTCTGCCGCCGCCGATCTGTCTGCCAGGGCGCGTTCCCACGCCTGGAGTCTGTTCTCTTCAGGACTGCTCGCCAAAGAAGCCGGTTGCCATGGTGAAGGAGAAAGGTAATTATAAATATCGATCCCTGGGCTTGCTTGCAGAAGTTGGAATGGCACCGCGGGGCTCGGCCACTAATGGGGAAAGATCAATGGGAAGCCGGGCAGACATGTTCTTGGTGGGAGAATCTCTGTATTGTGAAGTGTGGGTTTCCATTGAAAGGAGACTCATCAGGAGCCTTTAATTTAGCAGCGGAGTCTGAAGCTCATCCTATTTCTGGAGTGTTTGCACAGCTGAGCTCCAGGGTGTGCGTTTCTCTTTTGATTGTTATTGCATTTTGCATTCTTGGTTGTGTTTGAGACTTGCCTTCTTTCCCTTATCCTACCCTCCATTCTCTTCCCCTTACCCAAATCAGTAAGTTAATTAAGAATGTAATGAAAGGGTCTTCCCCACCAGGTTTGTCCTGTGTTGGGACATGACCAAGCCTGGCCCTGACTGGCAGAAAGGAGAAGCTGGGCTGTTTTAGAGGTAGCAGGTGTGCTGCCTTGCCAACCTGTCATTTCCATATTATCCCTATAACCACTCCACCACACATCTTCTAAAAGGCTGCTGTACGTGTCGAAGGTGACAAAATTGCATCATAAAGAAAACGTACAAAGGGAGAGGTGGGTGTGCCCCACACAGGTGCACATTATTTACACACTGGGTGTGGTCTTGAAATGTGCCTTAGATTTTTCAGGATTGAATTGTAGTTTGTTAGTGTATCTGAGAAATGCAAAAGAACATAACAATGTTTATTTTTAATTATCTGAGTAATATAAAAATATGCCGTGTGTTAAGAAAGCAAAATGTTACAGAAGATTACAGAGCAAAAAGCAAAAGCCCCTCACCCCTATGCTGTCAATCTGAATTCACCTTCTCCTCTGTAGAGGTAAAAGTGATAGTAGTGTGTATCTTTTTAGACCTTTGTAGAAAGAATGAAATAGACACATATGGGGAATATAAAAATGGGGTTATTCTTTGATCATTTTTCTATGACTTGATTTTTTCTCTTACTAGTATGCCTTAGGGACCTTCACCAAATGATTTTATCATGTAAATAACTATCTTCTGATTTTGCTCTTTGTTAAGTTTGGATTCATTTTGTCAGGTTTGCTTACTGTGGGGTATACTTTCCTCCATCAGCACAGACATCTGCTCTTTTGGGGCTGTCTTGAACCATTTCAGGGATTTATCTACATTTACTTTCTCGTAAAGCCCCCCACAGGGAATAAATTTGAGATGAACATGCTGAACTCAAATTGATCCTTGTTGCTGGAAACTCAGTTTGGTTTTTATTATACTAATGGATGGATCAAGAAATAGGATCATGACAGCTAATAGAGTTAGGGCTGCACCTCTGGACAAAGAGAAACGTGATGCTCCTTCATCCATTCTGCTCCTATGTGCCTTTATAACTCACATCCTTTGGCTTTGGTCTTTCCATGAGTAAATGGTAATTAAGTGAAATGATTAGGGTGGGAAGAAAGGTGCTAGCAATAATGTTTCCTCTCTCTTTGGGGTACCAGAATCCTCAGAGTAACAAACACAGATGCTGACATTTACCGGAGGTCATGCCTCCCACCTTCTAGAACAACTTGTCCCTGATCTGTTGCCAATGCACAATTAGTAATTTAGGAGTGATGGGAAAGGGGATTACAAAAGTCACTTCCATTCTATTTCTGTGGGGCCCACAGACGCCCCAGACTTGCTCTATGTGGTATATATTGCAGAGCAGTAGTCCCCAAATAACAGCTCTTGTTCTAAGCTGTTTCAGACTCCCCAGAGCTCAAATTGCCTGGGTTCGCATTTGCTTTATAAGTCAGTGGCCACTTTCTCACTGGAACGCTTGGGGCAGGCCACCGAAAAGTCACATCCTAGTATTATCTTAACCTTTAGCCACTGATTAAAGGCTGTTCCTTTTTTATTTTGATATCCGTGTCAGTCCATACTGCTGCCTCACTGCTGTCCGATTGCCTCACTGCTCTCACCAACTTCAGCCAACAGCAGGGGCAGGCAGAGTTTTTGGCAATTTGGCAGCTACACAAGAGCTTCCATGAAAAGAAGGGAACTTTGTCATAGCCTTTCAGGTGAGAAGAGCACTGAGTAGCATGTAGTCCAAGCCTTCATTAGAGCTCAGAAAGGGAAAGTAAATTGCTCAAGGCCACAGAGCAGACAATGGGACCAAGTGCTCATACTTTGTGTACCATCAAATGGTGTCCATGCATGGGAGGCTGCACTGACCACAGGATTCAGACACCCACTGCCTCCATCGCTAGATTGTGAGCAGACAGTCACCATCTTGGATATTCCAGTGCATAGCTCAGCGTCCTCTGTATTGTAGATCCTCTATAGACAGTTGAAGCAGGTTGATATGTTGTCAGAGCTGGGACTGGACCCCATGTCTTCTGACTCAATTCAGAAACTTTTCTAGGGCCCTCTGTTTCTTGCTCCGGGAGAGTCTTAGCTCCTTCCTTCCTCCTGGAGATGACACAAGTCACCCTTAAGTTGGCTCAGATTATGGCAGTGTCCATCTCAAGGAATGTGTGGGGCCTTCTGAAGGAGGAGTCTCCCTGTGAAGCTCACTGCTTAGAATGGTTTTGCGACATTGGTTTGTGCCATCATTTTCTCCGTGGTGTAAAGTTCCCATGTGTCTATCTGGTTCAGAGTTGATACTGACTAGAAAGAAACCACGCAGACAGATAGCACCTCTGCTGGTGTGGGGTGACATTTGCCCACATACTTTGACCCTCATTACCTTTTGTTCTCCTGAGCAGGCGCCCGTTCGCTTTCAGTTGCAGACACTTATTGATCGGGAATCTTGATGAAATGGTTATTTCTCTCATTTGTGCAAGGGCACCTCACCCTTGCAGTATCCTGTAACAAAGAAGCACAGGAGATTTTTGTGGGTTTTCCAGTCAATACCCATCTTCCTGTACACTCCCATCAGCATATACTCAAGAGGCCCACTCTACTCATTTAAAAGCTATAATTGTCTAGCTTTTGTGTGTTCTGGTGCAAGTTTTAAGATTACACACCAAGGGATTGATTGTTTCTTTTTCTTAGAGAAAATAAGAATTAGCAAATACTAGAGATTAAGTTATGCAAATACTCATCTTGATTAAATTCTTTTGAGATGCTTATGGTTTAGAAACTGCATGAGAATATGAGTATAGTGATGAGGGAGAGAAATCTAGGTAGATAGCGTTTTGCATTTGCGTGGTTCTCTGTTTTTTCACTGATTTTTTTTTTTTTTTTTTTTTGCCACTGTTGGATGGCCCAACTTACTTTTAGTGTAGAATAAGACCCATTGAAATGCGTGGGTCTTCATGCATGCATGAAGACCCATGCACCCTCAGTGCATGGACCCTCAGTGGAGCAATGTTCACTTTCTATTCAACTTTCAGGTGCCTGGAGACACACACATATATACGCACAGTTCAAATAGTTTCTCTAGAACAGGGTTTCTCAGACTTGCCACTACTGAAATTTTGGACAAGATAATTTCTTGTAATTCTATCTTGTGCCTTATAGGATGTGTAGCAGCATCTCTGGCCTTTGCCAATTAGATGCCAGTAAAACAACCTTCTCCCCCACCCCACCCCCAACTCATGATCATCAAACATGTCCCCAGACATTGCCAAATGTCCTTGGGGTACAGAATTTCCCCCTTGGAGACCACTGCTGTGGAGAACAGTGGAGCTCTGAGACATCCTGGGCACAGTTCTCTTTAAGGCTTAGGTGATAGTGCTTCTCTGATTTAGTTAGATGAAGTCTCTTGAGCAGAGAAGGTGAGAAATGTGAAAAATCCTTAATGGAAGCCAACCAAATCACTAGAACTCCTCCTTGAAGTCTGTAAGGTTTTGGCAGAAACAGATGTTTCAAATCATAAAGCTACAGAGACACAAGTAAAGGTCCTCTCTCTTCCTTATTTATGTGCCTTAGCTCCCAGCTCATTTCAGTTGCTGAAAATGGATTGATTGTATTCAACAAAGCAGAGGTGTCTACAGAGATGTTTTAGCTCAGTTCTTCATTCATTTTCCTTTAAGATTCTGTAAGTCCACCACCACCATCACCTCCACCACACATTCTGACCAGGAAATGTCATATTCAATCACTATCTCCTGCCTGCATCCTCTGTGTTAGGTAGGTGTACAGTGCTCAGGGAGGTTGTGTGGACTTGAAGACATACTGGCCACCATCAAGTTCATTACCTCTATTGAGGAAGCATAACAGGCTCACTAGTGTGAAGGAGATATTTTTAGAAGATTCAGATACTGTGTTTTGGAAGGCCAAAGCTGGGAGATTTAGCTTCCAAAAAGTATGTTGATCAGGAAAGGCTTAGTAAAGGAAGTGGCTCTTCAGCTGAGCTTTCACAGAACGGGGATATGCAGACGTAGAATAAATTGGAGTGAAAAGGAAATGATATATTTGAGAGAACCCACAGCATTAGAATTGATGTAACCTGACAGCAGATTGGATGTAGGTAATGGGAGAAAGAGTGAAGTCAAATCATCTTAAGGTTTTGACTCCAAGTAACTCAGACATTGATGTGCATGAGGCTTGGGAAGGATGGTGGTGGGTGTGGGAGATGGGTGGTATGGTGGGGGTTGGCTGGGCAGTGGGGATGGGAAAGAGGGGTTAAGGTGGGGGCCTGGGAGAGAGGTGCTGGGTGGGGAAGTGGGAGAGAAGAGCTGGGGGCGGGGACAGTGGGAGAAAGGAGCTGGATGAGGGCGGATGGGAGAGAAGAGATGATGACTTCAGTTTTATAAACCTAGAGTCAGTGTTGGGGATAAGGGACTGAGCAGTGATTAGAGGGGAGTAACCCAGCTCATATCTCTTGAGCAGGACTCTGAGTTTTCTCGGCCAATTTATGTAAATTTGCTTGATCTACCATAAGGAAGATGATGTTAGAAACATCATGATGTTGTATCCTCTGGAATAGCAGGAGGTACTTCAGACTTTGGGTGTTAACAGGGAAGCGGACACCACACCTCGTCACACACTGCTATGCCCAGCATCCTTTAAGGTTTGCAAGTAGCCCCTTCTTGTTAGGTCTGAAATCCATTTTAATCTTGTTCTTGGCAGCTCCTGAGAACAGAGACATACTGTGCCTCAAATGTGCCCTGCAGACTGGCACCAAATGAATCCTCTTAGAACAGAATATCGTTTCCAGGCTCAAAAGGCTTAATGAGTGACACCGTACCGTTCAAGGCTTGTAGCTTGCCGTTTAGGGTTCTCCTCCCCAAGTCCTTAAAATACACCTTCCTCCCAAATAAATAAATGTCCTTCTCAGCCAACCTTGTTTTGTTTTTATTTTTAATATTATCATTTAATCTTCTGGTTATTGAACACACACTAAATAGCAGGCTTTGTGTGGAGAGTTTTCCTTACGTTGTCGCTAATCTTTCAACAACCCAAGGTCGGTGGTGGTCTCCCCACTTTATAGATGAGGGAAAGGAAGCGCACAGGAATTTAGAAACTTGCCAAAGATTATTTAGCTAGAAAGTAGAAGAGCTGAGTTTTCTATCCAGTCCTATCTGGCTAAAAATTGAAGCTAATTGTACTTATGCTATCCCCACCTCCATTTTTCATATTTTGATGATTGGGGGTGGCATTTTCCCTTGCCGTCCTGAGTCATACTATCCCTCTGCCCTCATGAGAAATACGTATAGTCTCTTTTTCTGTATTTATCAAAGACTTAACTCAAGTTCTCCTTCCTTCATGAAGCTGCTCAAAGGCCCATCCCTTCTCTGAATCCTTCTAGAATTACTCTGTGTACCTTATAAACAACAGAGAAGTTAAACAATTCAGGCACCTGCCCAGCTTGAGGGAGAGCTGTTTCCCCTCAAGTATTTGTTGACTTCAGGTCTGGTCTTGTGCAACAGCCTTTAGGTGCCTCTGATGGCATCTACTCCTCCCCAAACATCCCCACTCAGGTGCTTACACATGGCCCTTATGCCACCGAAACCCACTTCCTTCTGTCCAACGGGGAATCTGAGAACAGCAGGTCCTTCTCTGCGGGGTAATAGTTCCTCATACGTCTCCTCTCAGGTCTTCCCTCTTTTGTGTGTAATAGTTGCTTGTAGATTCAGTTTTCCAATCCTGCCTCTCAGGTTGATGTTTAATGCCCCACCCCTGACCCACTCCTGGATTTGTCTAGATTCTTCATCTTTTCCGTAACTTGAAAAGCCCTAAGCTTTTCTAGGGTCTCCAATAACAAGGACCTTTCCTAAGTCAGTTCTAAAGGGAAGCTTAATAGATTCAAGGAGATACCAAGATGCCACAAACTTCAGGATAAATTGTCTTGGTTGGTGACCTATTCACAGAACACAGTTGTGAACTTTGCATCTTTGAGGGGAGGGGAGCTCCAGTTTTTGTCATCATATTCCACTTGGAAGAAACAATTCCAAGTGTAAACTCATCTTACTGCTTCAAAAAGAAGGTGCTACTCTTACTGAGAAGTACGACTCCTGCCCAGTCTATATGATGGGATTTCCATGGCTAAGGGAAAGGACTTCACATTAAAAAAACAAAACAACAACAAAAACATAGGAAATTCCCTTTCTTCTGCCACCTACTTGTTGATATCTAAAACACATTTAACCAGAAAGAAAGAAAGACTTCATCTCCACAATTAGAGTTAAGACTGAATGTATAAATAAATCTGAGAGAAGGAACACATTGATCTAAATTTATCCAAAGCTCTTGAGAGTAATTTTTGGTTAGAGAGGTGAACTCAAAAAACGTATAGAGTAGGGGTGAGCTGGAGGTTGGCCTGCCTATGTGGTAGCTACTCCTAGACTTTGGGTAGGTGCCCTGCCTGCTGCCTCTCTTATTTTCTGGCCAGGGGACCAGGAAGGATAAAACAACCTGTGTTGCATCACAGAAATCCCCTCTTAAAGAACAGCAGATTGACTTTTCCAGATTCTTGCAGAAAAGATGTGCCGTGGGAGATTCACCCTCCCAAGAAGAAAACCTTGGCATCTGATCCACTTTGAGGGGCTGTCACTTTCACAGCCCTGAGGGGGCTCGAGATATTGTTTGCCTCTCATATGCCAAAGTTGAAATGCTGGCTGTTGTCCTGAGCCAGAGTTAGAAAGCCAGAGGACTTTTCAGAAGGTTCAGTGAGCAGCGAGAAGTGCAGGATTTCTCCCCATTGTGGCTGAGCCTGATCTGGACACATAGCACTAGAAACCAGCCCAGCTTGCTGTTTCATGGTGTGTCGGTCTGATGGTGACTCATACCGAGAAGTATGTTTGTCCCAAACTGGCAGGAGCAGCGTATTCAGGGCAAATTCTGTTGATAGTGGGGAGGGTGAATATTTGTTATGCATGACCTCCTTTCGCTGAAACACTGTATTTGTGTTCAAACTGATACATGATTAATGCCCTTACGTCCAGTGTGCCCTGGGAGCCTCAGGAGTGAGCTCCCGGCTCCCATCGCAGTCACACAGGCTGACCTGTTTGAATACCTGGACTTAACGGTGAAGGTGCTGGCCTTCTTCCTACTTCCAGGGAAATTCCTCTCCAGGGCAGTGGTTCTCAGATATTAGCACACATCACAGTCCCCTGGAGGGCTTGTTAAAACGGACTGCTAGACCTGCCCCTAGAGTTTCTGATCCGGTGGGTTTGGGGAGGGGCCTGAGATTTTGCATTTCTAACAATTCTCAGGTAATGTTGGTGCTGCTAGGCTGTCTAGGTAATCCCTGGTTTCTGTGGGTAAAATGATCATCCCTGCAGGTGGGTAAGTTGGAATTTTTATATAAGTAGCCTCTCCATTCTCTTTCACAAACTTTATCTTACTCATGATGCACTGATGACAAAGAGAAGGCAAAACACCAGCTCCTTCTGACATCCCTGCATATAGACTGAAGCTGTATTTCATAATAAAGACCTTCTGGGAGATACATGGCCAAGAAACTGCTGTCAAAATACGCTACCGGCTGTGCGGACGGTGGGTAGGGTGGGGTGGAGGGAAGCTACAAGGCGTCCTTTCCTGGGAGTGAGCTGGAGTTCAGCTTGGCCTGGGAGAGTGGGTGCTGCCTGGAGCCGAGGCAGTTGTGCCATTCTCTAAGCAGTGCTGACCTTTCTCTGAGGGTCAGGTGAGCATTTTTACTGGGGTTCATACAGCTCATTAGAATCCTTGGGTCAAAGGTAGTTTCACTAGAAGTCTTGTTTCACATGGACTTCATCCCTCTCTTTAGTCTTTGAGGAGCTAAGATATATTATTACAACACGGACTGTTTCAACCACTGCCACTATATTCTGTCTATATTCTAGCTGCCTGTGGTTTTTTCTGTTGTTGTTTACTTGGAACATCAGGGGATGGAGAAGTTAAAGAAAAATTAAGCAAAACAGAGTGAATGGTAGAAAAAGGGAATAAAGTTATGACTCATCAGAGTCCTAATGTCTAATAGGAAATGTAAGCAAGGGCTGAGTACCTTCCAGAAAAATGTGAGTACCCAGGTCCATGATGGGTCCTGTAAATGACATGTGACAGCAGGACTAGATTAGTGTCTGCTGGACTACTAAGTGCCACTGGTGGACCCCCTCTGGGTGGCCACAGAAGAGCAGTTTTAGGACCGAGAATGGGATCGGTTTTGCAGGACTGGAGCACAGCTACGCTGGGGACTAGAAGAACACGTGCCCTTCTGTTTCTGCTCATGGAAAACATGGCCACTTCTGCTGTGTGTATAGGTCCCAGCCCAAACCTCAGAATTAGCGGTGAGTCAAAGCAATACGGTTCTAATAATGGCCTTGACCACATCGCAAATGTACTTAAGTCTGCTCTCTGTGAGGCATTTCAGGGATAACCTGGTACACTGAAAGGTTCCTACCTTCAGTAGGTTGAGTTAGTGAGTTTTGGCAAGGGTGCTGATTGGGAATGCAAGTAGAGGTGACACAAGATGATAGAAGGAGTAGAAAGGAATGTTCTGTGGGAGTTCAAAGGAAGGAAGAATTAGTGTCTCAAGAGAATCAGACAAGGTTATATGGAAAAGGGGACATTTAAGATGTCCTTAAGGGTTAAGTCTCTTGAGGTTAGAGATGGTATTTTATTCAACTCGAATCCATAATACAGTGTCTGCTCCACAGTATATGTTCAATGAATGTTGAGTGAACTAATAAATAAATGAGTGATGTGTATGGGTCAGGGTGATGGTTATGCTTGTTTAGTAAGTGCTTATTCAGAATCTGTAAGAGATAAGCAATCTAAGTATAGAAACCAAATACAGTTCTCAAGCTAAAAGTATCCACATTCTAGCAAGGAATATAGACACATAAGTAATTATGATACAATGTAAGCTGTACTAGAAAGAGAGCTATTAAACCTGATATGAGATCTCATGGTAACAAGTTAATAAGTCTGCTGGGAAGGTCAAGGCAGGTTGGGCTTTGAAGGATGAACAGGAGTATGACAAATAGATAAAGGGGAAGCGAGAGAAAGGGGTTCAAATTGGAGAATCAGAGGCAGTGAAGTGACACTGCTGTCTGGAGAAATGCAACCAGTTCAGTTTGGCAGGTGTTACTGGCCACATAGTGAAGCAGTGGAAGTAAGGAAGGGTAAGCGTTGGGGCTCTGTGAGTCAGACTGGTGAGAATGGTTGGAAATGGGCATCATGCACACAGATGGTCCAGGAAACAGCAGGTGACCTCCATGAGTGGAGATGGGGGCAAACTGCAGAGCACGACCCTCGCCAAAGGGAGAAAACACTTGGTAGCTCCATCCTAGGACCCATGGAAGGATGCAGCCCCGATTACCAGATCTTCCAATTTTCAAGAGCAGTTGAAAATAGGGATTTTAATGTAAAATCTCAAGATGTTCGAATGTTGGCAAATGATTCCACTTTCTTTTTAAAAAAATCATTGTGTAAGCCAAACAAAACATGCCTGTGGGCAGGACTCAGCCGAAGTGCCTCCAGGTCGTGGTCTGGGGCTTAATGCACTCCTCGCCAAACGTACCCACTGAAAGAAATACGTTTTCACATCAAGACGCGGGACACATGTGTACATGCATATAAATAGCTACAATAAAAGTCACATGAAACAATACTTACCTTTACTATTTTAAAAAGATTTTAGTATTATACTAATATGTAAATATATAAATTAAAGCTCTATTAAATATATTCATATGTTAAAATGTTTAAATATGCTGATTGTGACCCATTAAACTGATTGAATGTCCCACTAATGAGTCAAGACCCACAGTTTGAAAACCAGTTTTTTAAAACATCTACTCTAACTAAAGTTTTATTGGGGGTAAACAGAATAAAGTACTTTCCTGGGCAGTCATGTTTCTATCTGAGTACTCCTGTTATAGTGCTTAATAGACTTGTTTTCGTTGAGTTGAGTTTCTTCACTTGCAACTGGAAAAGTTTTGATGAAACAATTTCTGAATATTTTATTGGTCACTTTATTCTAAAGAGTAGGTGGCCAAAATTTGGTGTCATCTGTTTTTGATGCTTGATACAATTAAGAACTGACCCAGCTACTAAATTCAGAGTAAAATGCTGTTTGATTGAAGTTCAGCAGAAAGTCCAAAGGAAACCTCCATTCAGAACACATCAGCTTCTAAGCCTAATATTTCTGGAACTACTTTTTCATTTAGAATAACTTTTCCCTATGATTCTACATCACCACTTTCCTTTAACCATGCTTGTCTGGTTCCCTTGCTTTTGCATGTCAGCCAGGGATTGATGAGCAAGTTCAGGGCTTGAACAGTCTGTCTTCTATACCATTCCATCCATCAGGGCAATAGCTCTTCACCTCCCTTGGTTGGGCATCATTGTTGTATAGCATTCACTTTTGAAATATCAGAACATTTCCAGAAATATTGTAATTAAGGTGGTTTTGAGAGTCCAGCTCTCCCTCAGGAATGTCTGAGAGATGAGTTGTCCTAGCAAGCCTCAGGTGCAGCTGGCAACTAGAGCAGAAAGACTTGACCATTCTTTTGGTTCGGGGCATGTTTGTCGTTGCCCCTATCTAGAATGAGAGACATCTCTGCAACATGCAACAGGACTCAGAAAGAGCTTGGACTTTGGAGGCATACTTAAAAAAATGCATGAGTTTGTGCACCAAGAGGCACATATAAGAACATTTATAGGGAAACAGGTGTGGCTCAATCGATAGAGCTCCCGTTTACCATATGGGAGGCCCCGGGTTCGCTTCCTGGGGCCTCCTTGTGAGGGCAGGCCGGCCCGCGCGGCACGGTGGGCTGATGCAGCAGGACCTCACAGCAAGGGGGAGATAAGCAGACACAGAAAAAACACACAGCAAATGGACACAGCAAACACAAGCAGCAAGGGTGGGGATAAATAAATAAATAAATAAATCTTT
>JAQZBX010027632.1:0-28272 GCA_029593785.1 Cabassous unicinctus | reverse complement strand
GGGCGCCTGGGAACTAGTGTGCACCCCCAGTTAGGGCGCCTGGGAACTAGTGTGCACCCCCAGTTAGGGCGCCTGGGAACTAGTGTGCACCCGCAGTTAGGGTGCCTGGGAACTGGACGGTCCCCCAGTTAGAGCACCCCAGAGCCCTTTGCTGTCCCGGCCGCCTCGCTCCACCTCGTCCACGCTGCGTTTGCCGCGGATGGAATCCCATAGGAAACGCTCCCTTTAATCTCTTCTGCAAAAGGGAGGTCTCCTCCACTCTAAACTCAGGGAGTTGGGCCTTTGGTCCCCCTACCTGCCCGTGCGCTGCCTCTGGGACTCTGTTTTGAAATAGTTCACCCGCCTCCCTGTCCCATCGACGCCGTCTGGGGTCCTGGTGAGTCGTCGAGGGACTGGGTCACCAACAGACTGACCAGCGCCCTGCAGAACGGTGGACAGGACAGGGCTGGGGATGCACCTGGGGAGAAGGCCCTGCAGGGCAGCAGGCGGCCTGCAACCGCTCAGCTCGCTCCTGAGCAGGGTCCCCGCCGTGGCCTCTGGCGCCCCAGCCGCTGGCTGCTGCCCGCCCCTGCAGGCCCCGCGTGAGGAGGCGAGGTGAGTGCGGCGAGTCCTGGTCTGACCAGGCCAGCTGGCACCCGGCGCTCACCCTCCCTCTGCCAAGGCGTCTGGAAGCTTTTAGCATCCGGGGTCTGCGGAGCCCCTTCTCGCCCTGCTTGGCCAAGAGGCGCCTGCGTCTGGCGGATGCCGAGGCGCTCATCTCAGGCACGTGCAGGTTTGTGCCCCCCCGGGGCTCCCAGGGCTCCACCGCGCTGCGCTCCGGCTCCTGGTGGGCGAGTGGCCCCGCTCCTCCTGCGCCGTCCCGCCTTCTGCTCGCCTTGCTGCGCTCTCTGCCCTGTTTCCGCTGATGTAGCATCTCTGGCTCCGTCCTCACGAGGTCTGCGCCCCCGTTAAACACTCACGCCCCAGCCCTGCTAGCCGTCCACAGGCCTCTCCACGGCGGTGCTGGGCGTCTGTGCTTCCTGCGGAAAGCAGCACGGCCCTGGGCTCAGGGTTTCCTTTAAAACCTGCCCTGCACTTGCTCCCTGACCCTGGGCCTCTCTGTCCTCACTGTGAGGAGGCTTTGATAGTTCTCGCCTCGTAGGGAGCTTCTGTGGCGAGAGGGAAAGGTGCATGCTAAAGTCTCCGCGCCGTGTGGGGTCCGTGGTTAGCCTTTATCCTCGTCGGCGTTGCCCCGGAGCTCCAAGGCCGCTCTCTTCCTTTCTTCACTGCTTTCAGTGCTCCCAGCGCTGTTCAATGTGTTCCACTCCTCTTCTCTTCCACTCACGCTGTCACTGCAATTACCCACCCTGTTCCGAAGTTAGGTTTGGCCGTGAGATTTGCTTTGGCAAAAGAAATGAGCATGTTAGACATGCGCTCAAACCTTGAGAGTGAGAAATAAATTTTAGTAGGTTAAGCCAGTGAGACTGGGGAGGGGATGTTTGTTATCACAGCGTAGCCTCTCCTCTCCTGACTGACACACTCCCTGATCTCGAATATCTAAAATCATGGAGCCAGTACCATCGTTAAATCTGCAGTATATGCAGATAAAAATGCATTTGCCTGCTTTGAGACTGCTTGAGGGAAATTAAAAAAAAAATGCTCGCTTTCTAGGGAAAGTAGGAATTTGGAGCAGGCTGTGAAATCACCTAATCTAATTGGAAAATGGCCCTCAGAAGAATTACATAAAAGTGCTTAGTCCGAGCCTGCCCCCAAGTGTACATTGAGACGTGCGAGAGCAGTCACTGGGTCCTCCTGAGCTGACATCGCAGCGCCTCCGTGAAAACGCCCGCGGAGCGCGTCTGTCCCTTGGCACGCTCTCCTGGGGCAGTGTCACCTCCTCTCACTGCTTTGGCTTCCTGTGACTCACCTGTGCTGCTCCTCCCCTTTCACTCACCTCGGGCATCCCGCTGGCCTCTGTCCCTTTCTTGGGGGCAGGCAATAGGGCCCTTTTGGTTTGCTCCAGCCCTGACCTCGCCCTGCTCTTACAAGCCCACCAGCTCTTCCCTCGCCGCCGTCAGCATTCACCTTCGGGAGCGATGGAGAAGGGGTTTCTTGTGACTCTCGATTTAGCTGTCTGTGTCTTGAGCTATTAGATTGTTTTCTGAAGTCTATCTGATGGGCCAGGTCCTTCCTGGGTCCTTACCTCGGAAGCCAGGCCCACCGACGTCCAGCAGGATCGTTTCCTAGCTCCCCTGAGCTGCCCCAGACGAGCTGCCCAGGTGAGCCAGGTGAGAAAGGTGCCTCTCACCTGGGAGCAGGTTGTTGGCTTGGTCTGCAGGTGGCTGTTTGCTTGGACCTCGGACACACTTGGGTCTCTGGGGAGGGTCCCCAGGTGTCCACTGAAAGCCTGTTTACTCGTCCACGGGGGACTCCGAGGCTGGTAGACCCGACAGGCCTGCGACTGTGGCCACCAGGATGGATGGTTCCGTGCCCTGAGACCCAGGGATATTTCCACTGTGTGTGAGGATGCCGCGCTGAAGGTGATGGTGCAAGGCGCTCAGGAAACAGGAAAGCGGGGAGGCGGCAGGAGTCCTTCATGGCGTGGGGAGGGGCCCAGATTCCCAGCTTTCCAGCCTGGGAAAAGGAAGGGAAAGGGGCTCTCCGAGGCCCAGGGCAGTGGAGAGTCCTAAACCCCCAATGAGCTCTTGGAGAACACGGTCTTGAGGTCCCCAGAGCTGCCCAGGTGTGTGGCCTCAGACCCGACAGTGCTGGCAGCCACGCCCACCTCTGCAGGAGGGCAAGGCGGCCGCTGTGCCCGCAAGTAAGGGGTCCAGGAGCGGGGAAGCAGAGGCCTCTGGGACTGTTGACCTGCAGGAGCACAAAGGGGTCTGGAGCCGAGCCTGGATTCTGGCTCTCCCACGGGCCGCGGCCTCCACAAAGCGCTGTTTTTATCCCTTGTAAAGGGACACAGACCCGGCCTCGCAGTCCCGCCTGGAGTGGAGGGACAGGGAGGCACAGGGAGGGGCGGCGCCGGGCTGGGCGTCAGCGACAGCCAAGCCGCGCTTCAGCTGCGCAGCTGCAGGCCTCCACGTCGTGGCCGCGTGGCGTGGCCTCTCGGTTCCCACAGATGCTCCTGAAGGAGGCAGGAGTGTGCTCCGGCCCGGCCTTGGAGTTTGCCGTCGTTTGAAGAGCATTTTATAATCAAACTGGATTTTCTCTTCACTCGGGTGATTGCAGAGTTGCCAGTGACTTCATTGCGGCTTTGCAGGTTAACTCTGCAAACGCACCTTGAAATGAAACCAAGTCCACGTGGGGACCAAGGAAGAAGGGATTTGAGGGAAACAGAAAATTACACCCTGAAAACCAATCCTTCTGTGCAGCTGCTGATAGAAACCCAGAAGGAAATTTAAAATTATCCACCAAGCTTATCTGAGTCCCAGAAATAAAATAACAATTACAGCTTAATAGAATTGTTCTATCTAATGCTCGTATGAAAACATCCCTAAATAATTTATTCAACATAAGAGTAAAGGAAGGCATCCCTCTGTGACTTTCCCTGCCCCAAATTTCACCAACACTCATTCTGACCGGGAACCTTTTCTTCAGAGAATGTTGCCACTAATCGCTCGAGTTCAACTGCACCTTAGTCACACATTAGGGTAAAACGGGTGCGCTCCCCGGTTTCCAGAACCTGCCTGGAAAGTGAGCTGGAATCCCTTTTCTTAGAGGAGCAGCCCCTGGCCGCCCTGCGCGGGCTCGGCCGCCCCGCGCGCCGTTTCCTCCCGCGCCAGGCTCTGCGGCCTCGGGCTCCCTCTGCTGACGCCGACGCTCTGCGTCCCTGGTGCGCGGCCGACAGCCGAGCCTGGGGTCCAAACTGCAGCCGGGCTCTGAGAGAGGCGGCGGGCGGCGTGTCTGCGCCCGTGGGGTGACCCGGCCCGCGCCGAGGGGGTCCCAGCTGTGCCGCCGGGCTCCTGGGCTCCCTGGGAGGAAACACGCCCTCCCTCCTCGCGCCGGGGTCCCCGCTCGTGGGACAAGGCGAAGCCTCAACACGGGGGAGAACGCGTTTCCAGAGGGCTGCTTTTGTCCACGAGACATGGTCACTCTCACGTAGTCGCGGCCCGCCATTCACAGGAGCTCAGCTCCCAGGGGCAAAAGGCCCCTCCGTGGACTCTCCCCCACCGGCCCGAGCGCGGAAGCAGTGCCGCTCGCACCCTCTTTCCCCTGTGGCTGGCTAACGTCTCTAGTGTCAGGGTGGAGTTTTGGGGCAGGATGAGGATGGTTTGGATCTGCTCTGATTTCCAGAGTATCCGCTGGAAAACGTCGCTCTCCAGGGTTGCGAGAGGAGGGGCCTGTAGACAGAAGGGACGCCCTCCTGGGCGCGGTCCCTGCTGCTCTCAGGGCGCATTCACGCACCCTGGCACAGATGCTCTTTTAATTGAAACACTGCACGTTCTTTCATATGTGTAATTAAATTCACATTATATGCATTTTAAATGACCAGAATTAAAAAATATAATCACTTGCATGCAGGGGATGAACTGGGCTCGGAAGCCAAGCGTCGCGCGCCGCGGCCGGCTTGGAGCTGGTCAGGACCGCGGCCAGCAGGGCGGCCCCCAGGACCCTCCAGCGTCGCTTTTGGTCACTGTTTTTGTCTCAGGGCGGCGGCGTGGTGCTGCTTTCCATTCTCCCGTAATGGCTGTAGCTTCTCACTCTCGGCTTTTATTTGACGGTATTTCCCTCACGAGCAAATTGAAGCAGATAATTTGCGCCCATGGACCGTTAGGCAGTTTGCGAGGCGTTTGTAGAGTCTGCGGGCGGGTCAGGAGGCAGGAGCGGGGGTAGCCGCCTTCCATTTGGTAACTGATCATATTGCTTTCCTTGACATTTCAGAATAGAGAGGGAAAAACACTTAAAGCTAGAATTGGGTTATTACATGTTTACTTTCATGAATGTTACAAAGAATGTGGTGTCCGGGGGGCCACGGCCGCCTCCAGCCCGCACGAGGTGCTCTGGGACGTTGGTCCCTCGAGAAGGGTCTCGAAGCAGAGGCAGGACATGGGGGGCTGGCGAGTGGGGAGCCGGGAGCCTGGAGGGGGCCTTGGGGAGCTCCGCGGAAATGAGAAGCCTCGACTGAGGCGTGAAGGCCGAGTCCATGCGGGGAGGAGGCGCCTCGGAGGCCGAAACACTGGACAGGAGCCGGCGCTGGTGTGAGCGAGGAGCGGGGTCCGGGGGCCTGAGGGCAGCACCGTGCTTTCTCCGATTCCATCGTCCTCCCTGCCTGTCCCCTGGCACCTCACTGATGCTCAGTGTAATGTTGAATAAAAGGCACGGACGGATGGACGGACAGACGGAAGATGATTTTGCATGGCTAGGATAGGAGCAAACCGGGTGAAGAAGTCTAAGTGGTGGTGGAGGCAGCAGGGAACGCCGTGGGTCCTTGTGCAGGAGAATCCGTGGCCAGGGCTGGTGTGTGGAGCCCCTGGGGCCCTGCGCCAGGAAGGGCAGAACCAGAGCCACGGGAAGGAGACGGGGCTTCCTTCCTTCCTTCATTTCCAAATCCCCTCCCTGGTGGGCCAGGCTGCGGGACAAGCCCCAGTCTGACGGCCGGACCACTCCCCTTGCCCCGAGTCCACGCCCGTGGAGTTCCACGGGCCGCGGGAGGTTTTGGAGGGACCCGGCGGTGACCCCGGTGCTGGAGGCGGGCTTTTTGAGGGGCTGCAGCCCCCACCACTGCCCCGCTCGGGGCAGAGGCTGCTCTGGGTGCAGTCCCCCCGCTGGCATCTCCGGGTGGGCCAGCTCTCCGCCGACGTGGCTGGTGTGTCTCTGTGCCACCCGCTTCCTTTGGCTTTTCAGCCACCACTAATGGGGGCCAGTGGCGGCTCCTGCCCTGGCTGGCGGCCTGGGTGCCTTGTGGTTTCCCGAGCTCAAAGGCACGGCCCTTTCCGTGTCCCCTGAGAGCTGCAGAGTGACCACGAACGACGGCGAGGGCAGGTGCCCATCGGAGCTCCTAGTACCAAGCAGTTTTAAAAATCGTACTTGGTCACAGGTGGAACTGGGACTTGTTATTTCTAAGCGTCGTCTATGTGAACACCTTTTGAAAAGCTCTTTTAAAAGTATTCTGAGGGGAAGTGGATGCGGCTCAAGCAATTGAGCTCCTTCCTACCACACGGGACGTCCCAGGTTTGGTTTCTGGTGCCTCCTAAAAAAAAAAGAGAAAAGAAGACCAGCACCCAACAAACAGACACAGCAAATGCAAACAATGAGGGGGTGGGAGAAATAAGTAAATAAAATAGATCTTTAAAAAATACATATGCTGAGCTGCTCTGCCCCTCAATGAGAAATCAATAAGGCCGGAAGGCGGAGAGTATGTTATAATACGGCCACCGAGAGGTTCAGCTTGTCAAGCATCTTTCTATCCTACTTGGTTGGATTCTGCAGTAGAGGACACTGAGCCCAGAAGAAAATAAAATTCCTGGGGCAGAGAGAATTGGTTTCTTGTCCAATAACTGGGCAAGAAAGGTGTCACACGTGGGAGGAGACCTAACAAAGATACCGCGTAGTTTCTTCTCAGGCTCATTGTTCTGAGTTCCAATCAACCACATAATCTGGCTTTCTACTCTTTCTGGGTGCTGTAACCTCGATTCTAACTTCCTTTATAATTGTTGTGCAGTTATAACCGGCCTCAACAGGACCCACCTTGGCAGCTGCAGGAAACGTCTGTGGGAGGGGCGACACAGGCAGCTGCTTTCCTTGGGGTCTTGTCGACTCTTCAGGTGTGCGTTTCTGAGCCTTTAGTTCACTGCGGAGGACTGGCAGGTTACACTGAGCACTGTTTGCAGAAAGAGGAATCCACGCTTTAGACTGTCTCTTGAGGGTGGATAATCTATCATTGCAGAGGCACTTCTGGTTTAACTTAGAGTCTTTTGGTCAAAAGAGACTGGAAAACCACTCAAAGTAGCTTGCGGAAAATCCAGAGCTTGCCACCAGTCTAGGAATCCAGCAGGGATCCAGCTCAGCTGAGGTCACAGCTTCCCGGCTCCTCTCTTTTCCTCTTGGCTCGGCTTCCAAGGTGCCGGCAGCTTCTCAGGCTTGAGCCCCGAGGTCTCGGGAGGCCGCCTACCATCCTCGGTTCAAACCCAGCACGGCCGACATTCCCTGCGAGAGCGCCGAGATTCGCTCTGCTGGTCTGGCGAAGGCCTTGTGCCTGTCCCCCACCCAATCACGGTGCAAGAGGAGTGGGAAGCACTGACTGGTTGACCGGTGAATCTCCGCGTGGTGAATGGGATGGCAGGAGGCACGCCGCCACCGCCCGCTGGGTTTACTTGATGACGCATGCCGACCCGCTCGATTCAAGCGTGCCAGCGTAGAGGAGCTGCTGCGCGACTCCCAGCAGCCACCTATCGGCGGCTTGTCGTGTCCTGTAAGCTGGCTGGAAGGTGGGGTCCTTCGTCAGCTTATGGGGGGCCATGGACAAAGTGCACGTGGTGGCCCCGTTCCCAAGCCCAGTGTGAGGCGGGCGGAGGGCAGCTCCAGCCACCACAGCTGCCTCTTTCTCCCACCACCTGCCAGCGGCTCCAGCCCTGGGGCCAAGCCGGCACCAGAAGCTGTTCTTGGGCTGGAAGAGGGCTTTCTTACGTCACGCACGCACCTGTCCTTTTGTGACGCAGACACGGAGCTTCGTCTCTGACTTATTCCATGCGTCTTTAGCCCTAGCTTCAAAAATACCCTCTGATGCCGGTGAAACGTTTTCCTACTCTTGTGGCCTTGGCAGGAGTTAATGCCAAAGGCCCCTCCACGTCTGCCTGTCAAGGAGGCCACGGGGCAGTCTCTCCCATAAGGCCCCCTTCCTGGATTTGACTGCTGAGCGGGTTGATCCAGGGCACTTGGCAAAGCAAAACGACCCAGATTTTCCCGCCTGCCACGTTCAGGGCACATCCAGTGAGCTCTCTGATCACAGCCAGCACGAACATGATGGCTGGGTGCTGCTTGGTGGGCTTCACTGTTCACTGTGGGCCTTCGGCTCACGTTCGGCCTTTCATGGCACTTTTGACCGTTTGGAAAGATGTGGCTTGCTCTGCCAGAGATTTTGCCGTCTGTTTCTGATTAGTTAAAACGGCCTTGACCAGCAGCAGCTTCGCACGTCAGCTTCGTTTGATGTCTTTCTTGTCCACAGATGTTTCTCTTCCTATTTACTCCTTATTTCTGTGTGGACAGGGTGATTGGGGTCAGGAAACTTTAGGCCATGCCACGTAAACCAAGGCCACGGGAAGCAGAAACATGGAGGGTTGATAATGGTGAAATCCCTGATTATTGGGGCAGAGAAAAAAATCTTAGTTAATTTGCTGGGTCGATAATCCCAGAGTTCTAGCAGTTCTCCTTGGATAAGGGTAAGAGGCAGTGCGAACCAGGGAAAAGAAAGCCGCCGTATACACCCCAGGCCTTCGTGGGGCGCGTCCCAGGCCTTCGTGGGGCGCGTCCCAGGCCTTCGTGGGGAGCGTCCCAGGCCTTCGTGGGGCGCGTCCCAGGCCTTCGTGGAGAGCGTCCCAGGCCTTCGTGGGGCGCGTCCCAGGCCTTCGTGGGGCGCATCCCAGGCCTTCGTGCGCCCAGGCCCCACTCCAGGCTGTCTTCACCAGCAAACATGGCACTGTTTTAAGTTTTATGGCCGTTTACTCCCCATCCCTCAGTGTCATGGCCGTGAGCCCTGTGTAAGGAGCGAGCAGGAGAGGGGGGACGCCCTCTTCTTGGCTGACAGGACCCCAGGAGCAGGAACACAGGCCCCCCGGCTTGATCCCTGCCTGAGCCTGAGCTCAGTGGACGCCCCATCAGCCACCATGTGCTGCGGGGACGTTTCCATTTCATTTGCGTCGTGCTGTTCCTGTCAGAGCACAGACTCCTACTGCTAGAAGGAAGAGCTCTCCAGGGCAGGGCAGCATCCCACAGACAGCAGTGCAGGAAGCAAGCGGGAGCGAGTGCCCTTTGTCTCCTCTGAACTCCGTCGTCAGATGTCTGAAGGCCCTTGGTGGGTCTGAAAAGTGCAGAGGCGCGTCTGAAGCCGGTTCTGGGCCTTGCGGGAGGAGAGAGCGCATTCGTTTGGGGAGGCTTTTGTTCTGCCCTTAGATAGAGCACTAATAAACAGGAAGCTGAAAAAAAGGGGCGCGTTGTTCGGCGTGTTGTTTTTCTTGCGAGGCTGCCTGGGCCTGCCCTGGGCCTGCAGGTGGTGCTGTTTCCAAGGGAGCGGCGGCCATGCCCGCCCGGCTCCCGCCTGGCCCAGCCTGGGCGCCGCGCAGGCGCCCGGGAGCTTCCTCTTTGTTTGTAGGCTTTTAAAGAGGTGAAATTAAGGCCATTCCTATGGAAAACGTCTTTTTCTCTTTGCTTCTCACAATGAGAGCACAAGAATATTTCATTTCCCCTGAATGCTGTGTGTGTCAATGAACAAGGAACAAACAATCAACAGGGGTGTGCGCGCCTTTGTTTCTCTTTAGGGCCGCTAATTAGCTGCGTCCTGGGGTCCTGGGGCTGTCAAGAAATCTGAGCCTTACTCTCCTTCTAGCAAAAGGAAGACTTTAATGATCACAGCCACCGTTTCAGAAGCCACGACGAGGCTTTGGCCGGCTGTGGGGGGGGGGCCGACCGCCGGGGGCTAGGGGAGCTGGGCCGGGGCTTCTGCCCCACTGTGGTGCTGCGCCCCGGGCTTCTCACGGCAGGGACAGGGGGGCTCCAGAGGGGCTGCAGAGGCGCTGGCAGGGCAAGGGGGCGGGGGCCGAAGGGAGGGAGGACAGGAGGAAGGGGGCAGCGGGGCGGGCCGGGGCTGGGCCTGGGGTCCCCGACAGGGAGCTGGGGGCAGTGAGAATGCCGCCCTCCACCCTGCCCGGCGTGCACAGAGCCCCTCGCCCCAGGCCGGGACAGCATCACAGGGGTCCCCCGCTGCTCGCCCCTCCAGCTCCCCGTCCAGGCCTGGGCTTCTGTCTTTTTTGCTTTGTTCATTACTAAGTGGAACAATGTCAAACGCAGAAGACAAAGTAGAGGTGCCACAGGAAAGTGGGGGAGGCTGCCCTGGCTGCTGTGGGCACAGAGGCCAGGAAAGGGTGCCATGGCCAGGGAGGGGGCGAGGGGCTGATGCTCGCTGCTTCCCCCGGAGAAGCAGGCGCCTCGGGCCAGCTGGAGACCCCAGCTCGTCCTTTCTGGGGTTTGCCCTTGTCAGAGGAGAGCGGGCTCTGCGCCAGGAGGTGTGTGGACTTTCTCTAAGGTTCTGCGGGAGCTGCCAGAGGGAAACAGGATCCACGCTGGGCATCGGATTTCAGGGCCCTTTTATGGCGAAGCTGAGAATAGCCTGCGTTTCGCAGGCTTCGCCACGTTTCCCCGCCGTGGGGGCGGCGGGCAGTGGGCTCCCCCACACCAGCTCTGCCCTGGGCTGGGCTGCGGTGACGTTTTATTTTCTGTTCTGAGTCAAGAACTTCAGCCACCCAGGTGAGCCGTGACACCAAATGTGAACCTAAAATATCTGGATTAAGCCCCAGAGGTCAAGTTAGGTTTTAAATACTCTGCAAAAAGCAGCAGGCTCCTTCTCTCTGTTTGGGCACAGCTTTCGTGAGTTAAGGTCTTTCTGAGATGCCGGCTCTGTGCTTGGAGGGGCAGAGAAGTTATTTTTCTCTTGAATGCTGAGCATTTTCACTGATTTCAGTCTTACTCACCAGGAAATATTCTGCTCGCCCCGGAGCAGGGGCTCTGGAATGCAGCTTTACCTTCTCCTTCAGGCATTGTGGCCCCCCCACTGGCTTTCGCAGGCAAATGTGAGTTGACGAGCAGGTGTTTGCAAGAGACGTTTTGGGAGGGTGACTGCCCCCACCCTGCACAATACTTGGTGGTTTGGGGGCGTATGGAGTCAGTTCTGGGTATCAGCACCAAAAACACGCAGGGTGGCGAAACGCCCACTCTGAGGGCCCGCTCTCCTCTCGTGACAGGGTAGGGGTTTCCTCAACAAATGCTGTCCTGGTGCAGCCTAATTCGCATGTTTTTAATTTCGACCTTCTGCGTTTTAGAAAGGACTGAAAACCAGTTTGATCTGTTTACCTTTGAAACTTCCCCAAAAATCCTTTTAACAGCTTTAGATGGCAGTGGCTCCTGCTCTCATTTTAAACTCGGTTCTTTTCTGCTACATCCTCAGTCCCTGCTCGCTGTGTGGACACAAAATACAAGGGCGGAAGCGGGCTCGGAACGGGGCTGGCCCTGGCGTGATCCGCCACCCGCGCTCCGCCACCTCTGCGCCAAACGGCATGCGGCAGGCGCACGGCGAATGTTTGATTTTGTACAAAAGAAGGAAACTGTACAGGGCCTCGGTGATGCAATTTCAGAGCTTTAGTGTTTGTTTGTCAATCTGAAAAATCCATTTCCTTCTGTGCATATATACAAATATACACACCCACCCATCTCTCACGCTGGGTAATTAAGGGCGCCAACAATTTATTGTGCCAAATCAAGAATTTGTATTTCTAGATGATTTTCCATTTTTCCTAGGAAGTCTATTAATAATCTTCTTGATTATTATAATAAATATTTTATATAATTTATTATATACATAATCTGAAGCTTTTTAAAAAGAAATATAGTATTAATTGATGAGCCTTGATCTCTTTTCGAAACAGGCCTTGTAATAACCCCAAGAGCAGAGGGTTCAGAAATTCAAGCAAGGTGGCATTTTCCCTCCTGTAAGTTAAAAAGCAGTATTTGGCATTCTCAGTTTTCCCTTCGCCAAGCCTTAGTGGTTTTTGCACGTGAGGCATCTTCAGATCTGAGGTAGACGTGCCTGGGAGTTATTGCTAACTAGAACCGTCACGTGCGTTCTCACGTTTTGCTGTTGTTGTGAGAGAGTAAACAGCGCTTTTTAATCAATAATTCAAGTACTAGGTCAGTGACATTAAAAATTCACGTTTGCTTCCCTGTTAAAGCAGTATTTCATGTGGGCTTACCTAGGAAACGAGTGTTTCGTATTTGCCTGCCTATGGAATTAATTTTTCTGCAGTGTGCTGCTCATTTGAATAATGCACAAGCCAAACATTTTAGCGAGCTGCATGTAGTTCCTTTGTGTATGAAACAAATGGCATGTACCATCTTTTTCAAACAATTGTTGGGATTAACAGATGAATTTTAAGGCAAAGCTTGCCATTTCTGCCAACAAAGAACAACTTGTTGATTCTTTTTTACTTTTTAAGTGCTAACTTTAAGTAACCTTGGCCCTTCCTTCTCCAGGGGCGTCATCGCTGACCCTTTCCTGCGCCATTCCCGGTTCCCGTTGTTCAGTGCCTGGGGTGGAGGGGAGCTCTGCGTCCCTGGGGTACGAGAGAGGGGCCCTCTGAAAGCTTCCACACCCTCAGTTTTAGGGTGCGTCCTCCCCACACCGAGGCGGCAGGCAGCTAATGCTTTCCCTGCCATATTCCTTAGAGGCAGCGCGCCGTGTGGGCGCAACCTCCGTTTTTCCAGCAGAAAGTCGTGCAGGCTGTCGGTCCTACAGAAGGGCACTCTTTAGTGTAATTTACACGGAGGAGAAGGGCGGTGCACTAAGAAAACCACGTTCCTAAGACGCCAAGGAGGCTTGCAGATGTAAGACATGCATAATGACCTTAGACGGTGGGTCTGATTTGCCGGGAATCACAGAAACTTCAGGGAAAGAGATCTCAAGTTCCGTCATCTGGTCCCGACCCCTCAGGTTGCAGACATGGGAGCTGAGGCCAGAGAGAGAAACGACCGCCTCCGCCAGCGGCCGGGCGAGGCCACAGGAGCCCAGGCCAGGCTCTTTGCTGGCCTCCGCGGCCTCCAAGTGGCCGTTCCTCCTCATCCGAGGAAGCGTGCCCTTGCTGGGATCCGCTTCGTGAGAAAAGCCTGCGGAGAGGGCATTGCAATTCCTTGGCCTGGAATCCAGGCGGCGTGGCAGAGCAGCCTTGCACAGGAAGTTTTATTGCACGGGAAAGTCGGTTTGGAGCCAAAGTGGCTGTGTGGCCGTTGCGGGCGCGTAGACCCTGGCGTTTTATGTAAGCTTCGAGTTTGGGAGCGTCCACCCATAGTTTCACAGCCTCAGTTCATATTGAGTTTGCATCTGCTGTTCTTGAATGCACTGTTCTATCAAGGGAAGGCTGCCTGACAGAATCATCCATGTCGATTTTTGCAAGTGGGTTATATCAGCTTGGGAGCTAAACCCTCGTGGAACAGGTTTCGGTCACCGCTCCGTGGCCTTGGAGTGGAATCCCCGAGCCCTTTCTAGGGTGGGCCTTTATTTGCAGCTCCGGTGTGTGTCCCCTTCATCCTAGTGGAGTCAGCACCCACCACTGCCTTTGACTCCACATTCCCTGATGTGGCAGCACTGACGGCTCGCCTACCTACCTCGCAGAGACCGCGCCGGGGCGAGGCTTTGCTCTACCGCATTTGTGCCCGAGAATAATTGATGATTATTAAAAGTAGGAGTGCTTCTGCACCGGTGGGGTGGTGAAATGAAGAGGTTGCCGGGACCCAGGGCACCAACGTCTTCGCGTGCCAGGCAGGCCTCTCGGGGACACAAAAGCAAGACAGACTTTTCCTTCCAAACGAGGCAGCACCGCACTCAGGAGCCAGCTTGCCTTCCGCTTTCTAGAATACATCTTGCTGGAGAAAGCAGGTGCTCAACCCTGTCCATTGCCCACGGAAACCCTCTTCAGGAAGAAAGCGCGTCCGTGATGGCACTTCTGGTGGGTTTAAAATCGGAGGCTCCACGCAGTCTCCACGGAAGCCCCGAATGTCCCGTTCGGGGGCTCTCGCCATGGTTGGTTTCCTAACTCATTTCACTGGGAAGTTTGGGCTCCTGTGTTTCTCGTAGCCTGATGCGTGTTCCTGACTGTGTTCCTCCGGAAACAGGCCACACGCTCAGGTTGGGGCCACCGCGATGGGGAGGACGTGGCCAGGGGCCTCGCTGAGCAGGCGCGCCCTGCTACGTGTGCCTGAAAGGAGCTGCGGCAGGGAGACATGCTTGATGTGTGTGAAGACCGGTGCCGGAGCAGCGGATCGAAACCTGCAGTCCATATTAGAAATGAACTTCAGACAGAGGCGCATCCGCCTGCACCTGAGTGCTCTTAGGAAACCTGGCACGCCTGCACTGGCGAGGGCACAGAGAAGGCTGGGGGGGCAGGTGGAGAGGAGGAGGGTGCAGGGCCAGGTGGGCCTCTGGGGGCCGGGGGTGGGTTTCTGCAGAACCTCCTCTAGAGCAGCACGGGCGAAGTGGGGTGGGCACAGGGGGGTGCCCTGGAGCCCCTCCCCAGCTCTGTCCCTGGAGCTGGGCCTGCGCGGCCAGCGTGCCCGGGAGAGCCGCCATCGACCCAAGGAAGGGCTGATGCCAGGAGGTTGGTGGGTGCCCCCCATTTAGCATCTTTTGACTTTCCAAATAAGCACCAGAATTATCATTAATATTGAGCTACTCTCCATTAAAACTGTAGCTTATTAAAGTGTCTGGGAAATATCCCCCGCAGGCTCCCTGGGTCATTCCTAGACGCGGCGGCTCCCGTCGCTTTTAGAGCCTTGAGATACGTCTCTTGCGTCACGGACCGGCTGTTGTTAAAAGTCTTGTTGCTGGCAAGGCAGGCAGAGTCGTCTTTTACAGCAAGGTGGACGCGACTCTTCCCAGGAGAAAGGTTGGTGCCTAGAACGGTGAGGGCTGGGACCAACGCCCCTTTCCACTTCAATTTCTGCAATTGCTGCTTTTAAAATTCCATGGAGTATGTATCTGAATAAAAAATGAAGTGGCTCAGGAGCCTTGTGTATCTGTCCTGTGAAAAGCAGGCAGTGCAATTGCTCCAGAATAACCTGGAGCAGTAAGCTAAAACTGTTCTCAAAATATAAATGCATGTGGAAATAAAGTGTTCTCAAGATTAAAAAAAAAATAAAGTGGCTCCTCTAGATTCCCTCTGGACGAGGTCAATCCAGATGTCAATTTTTCTTTCTTTTTTCTTTCTTCTTGAGCCTCACCTTCTTTTTTGCATTTTTCTTTTTATAATGGACATGAATAGCTTTCACAATAAGGGAAACACTTTTTACATTTAAAAAGGGCGACGTTAAACAATGATGCATCAGTCTGCAGGAAGAAAAGGGGAGCAAGGAAAGCAGCAGGTGACAGAGGCTCAGCTCCCAGCTCCTGGCCGTGGAGGGGCACGGCGTGGTCCCTGCAGCGACCGGCGGTCAGCACAGGCCGCTGGCCATGAGCCGCCTGCTCAGTGGAGCCGGGCGTCCCCGGCTGGTCCGGGCAGGGGTGGGGGACCACTGTGACGTGTGTGCCACCCCCAGAACAGGGGCCGAGGCCTGCGGGCCGCCTGCCCGTGGACGGGCCTCACCTCCGGACCCCCCGGGCTGGCCGAGTGGGGTGCAGGCGGCAGAGGGAGAGGGGTGCGGGCCAGGCTGGCGTGGACATGGAAAGCTCTGTCCCTTCCCACTTTCCTGGCTGCTCCCGGCCCGAGAGCAGGGCGGTGTCGCTGTGGATGCGTGCCCGAGAAGGTGGGCAGGTGGGCTTGGTCTCTACTGGGTGTCGTTCTTGCGTGAGGCACCTTGTCAGTCATTCCAAGGCTTTCGGGGACTGACAGCCTAGGTGGGCTTTTCAGAGCTCCCTAGGGACGCGCTCAGCATCCGCTGGGTCGAGGCGTCCACGACGGACCTTAGGGACATCCCTGTGGGCCCCGGGCCGAGAGCCCAGCGCAGACCCCGCTGCTCCTCTGCCCTCCTGCCCCTGGCACTGCGCAGGGCCTGCCCCCTTTGTGGGTTCCTGACAGCGGCCCCGGGACAGCCCCTGAGGCTGTGGGACCAGGTGGGAGGCAGGAGGCTCCGGGCCCTGTCCGAGGAGCCACGGCCCCGGGCCCTTCTGTCTGTGAAAACCTTCACCTGTTCACTGAACAAAGAAGCCAACAAACGGGCCCGAGCAGACCTGCTCCTCTGCCATGCTGTGTCCGTGACGTCCCTGGCAGGTGGGAGATGCTGGAAAGTGACCATGCTATTGGAATAATCAGCCTGTGAGCCTTTACTTTCCGTGGAAGCATGGAAATTAAATTTTAATTTCCCTCCTTGGAATTAACACCTCTGCTCCCCCTGCTCCCCAATCCGCCGGACGCAAGGACGCCGCGCCTGGGTCCTTCTGGCTCGCTGGCGGCTGCCGCCCATCTGCGGTGCCCCAGCTCCTTCTGCCCGTGAGGATGGTCAGCACAATGTTGGATTTGGTGCGGCAGAGAATTCCAGCTTTGGTTGTGAAGATGATGCGCACACACCTCCAAGACGGATGCTGTTTAGTGGAGCAATCAGCTTTGCGTGGTTTTCCTTTTCTCTTTTATTCCCAGGACTGACGTGGTAACAGGGCAATTTTTAAAACGGATTTTCTTTAGCCTGCAGCCGTGTGCAGGCTCCACCCTGGCTTGGAATGGTCATCAGTCAGCCTGGCGAGTGGCCAGCGGAGGCGTGAGTGAATGAAGGGAAGGGCAGCCCGCGCAGGCGCGCTCCGACCACGCGGGGACCCTCACGGCACCTGCATGGGGCGAGCGCCTTCACCCCAGAACGGACTTCCCCTGGAAAGCAGCCGGCCCGCCCCACAGTCCCGCCAGGCTGGGCCCCACAGCCCCCCATAGGGACCCCGTTTTCCAGACGGGGCCTGAGGCCCCCAGGGCACACGGGTCCACGGATGCCTGGCTCTCGGCGGAAGCCTGAACACCCCTTTCTGGAGACGCTTTGCTCTTTGATTCGCAAGGCTCGGGTCCCTGAGAAGTCGCAGGCCATGGGGGCTCCGTGGGCCGTGGGCTGGAGGCAGACAAGGCCGTGGCCGGGCAGGCAGACGCCGCCGGCCTCCCCTTCCCCTGCCCTCACGTCCTGGGCGGCAGGCTGACCAGCGCCCTTATCTCTAAGCGGGGCCAAGGAAGGCTGCCCCCAGGGCTGAGCAAATTCAACAGCGTACACAGTGCGTCTCGCGTCCCCGATCTGCGCCAAACCTGGGACAGGCCTTCCATCCCAAGCTGGGAAATCGGCTCCTGCTACCTCCACTTGTGAGTCCCCGGGGAGCGCCCGGGGCCAGCTCTGGACCATGCTGGGTGGCTAGGGAGGAGGCCACGGGGCCAGGCCTGCCCGCGCCGCCTGCATGGCCTCCGCAGCAGCCTCGACACTTGGGGGACACGGTCCCTCCTCCAGTGAGAGGTGAAGGATGCTGGGCTGCGCATCAGTGTTGGGGGAAGCGCTGGAGACGGAGCCGCTCATTCCCGCCCGAGACCGGCAGGGACCAGCTCTGGCCTCCCCCACGCAGGGCACAGAGTGGCCTGGGCAGTGGCCTCGGGGTTCGGGGGCTGGGTCGCCATCGGCTCCTCTCTGGCAACCAGCTTGGCCTTGCCTTCAGGCTTGGAAATGAGCAGTGGTGGGAAACAACACTGTTTTCCAGGGGCTTCTTGTGGGCACATGGCTGCTTCTTGCAAAGCCTGGAAACCCAACTTCCTCTGGTTTGTGTTTTTAAATGCTTTGATGATGTGGTTTGCTTTTTTTCTCCAAGAGAAGAAAACAAGCAATCAATAAAAGCTGGCAGCTGGGTGAGCCCCAAGCAGGGCTGGTCTCAGGACCCACCGCGCCAGCACACATGAGGACAGGAGTCCACATGGAAAGGCCGCATCGTCCAGCGCTGGGCCGAGGCGGCTGCTGCCATCCTGCCAAGAACACACAGAGGAGGGTTTTTGAGGATTGTTTGCACTGTGTCACCAGACTGAGTCACCTGCGCTCACTCTGCCAAGCGAGGATGGCTGCTGAGCTCGCGCAAAGGGATCGGGCTCATTCCCTGGCAACAGGCAGCAGGAGGAGAGCTCTGCGGCCAGCGCTGACTGATGAGCGCGGCGGGAGGCAGCGTGGCGGGACGGCCTTTTGCCTCGCTGCCGTCCTGTCCCCGCTCGTGGCCGGGGGCGGGCTCCCTACGCGGCGAGGCGGAGAGCCCTTCGAGCTGCAGAGCTGGGGGGCTTCACGTTGGGGTCCGCGCAGGCCTGGCCACTCAGGATGCTTTAGAGCTGTGCAAGGCTCTTTCTTCATTTGCTCTTTTCAAACAATCCGTAGAGCAGATCGGTTGACCGGCTACACAGGCCGGTGTTGGAGGACCTGGCCGCGTGGGCCTCCTGGCTGGGGACCCGCCCCCGCCTCGCCTGCAGACGCGCCTCCCTGGTGTCCGCAGCCCCTCAGACGAAGGCAGACGGCTGCACGTGGGCGAGCGCTTACCCGCGAAGGAGCCTGGGCCTGCGCCTGGGGTGGGTGAACAGCGCCCGTCCAGCCGCCAGCCGTCACGGCCCCGCGCCTCCTTTCCCAGCCGCCCCGCCAGCACCCGGCGGGGACTCCTCCAGCCGGGCTCTCCTGAGGTTGAAGGGTACATTTTAAAACAAAACGATTCAAAATGAAAGGCTTGGGTGTGGGGAGCCTTTCCACTTTTTAAAGAAAGTGGAAAGTAATTCATCAGTAGGGCTGGCTTATCAAACCTCGCTCCCTGGCGCCTTGGAAACCGCCGCGAGAGGCACACGGGCCTGCCCGGCTCTGCTGGGCACGGCTGCGCCGGCCCCCCAGGCTGCGGCGCGGAACGGGATTCCTGTGGGAATGCAGCCTGGTCGTGGAGCAGTAGCAGCCACTTCCCTTCTGTGTGGGAGGACCACGTGGCCCACGCAGGAAGCTCTGTGGCCCTGGGCTGCTGGCGGCTGCGGGGTGGTAATTTCATCTGAGTCGCTTCCGTCTAATTTCCATTCCCAACAAACCAGGCAAGACTGAAAGTGACATTTGGAAAAAAAGTGAACGCGTGACTAATACGTCCACCTGACCTCATTCTTGCGCAGGTAACAGTGGTGAATCACGCGTGTCTCTCTTGACAAAACAGAAAACTACTTCTTGGTGGGTAAACACCGTGAGCCAACTCCTGAGCGAGTTCCCTGAGGGTGGGAATTTGTCCCAGATCTTTTGCTGCCCCTCGGACACGACGTCCATCGAGACGGTATTAACCTTGGCGAAATGCTTGGGGTCACGCTGGGTTTTCCTTGCTGTGGATAATTTTCAGTGTGAAAGGGAGAAAGCCACCTTTCCACAGTGCCGCGGAGCCGGCTGCAGAGGGCACGGCCCTTCCCTGCCGGACGCCTCCCGCTTCCCGCTGGCACCCCACTGGCTGTGGCTCGTGCACCGGCCGGCCCCTGTGTGACCGCCTGTGAAAGTGCACTTATATTCCAGTTTTCACGCATGGCTCCACTTTCTTTTTAATAGGGCTCAGGTCAGGAAGTGAGAGGACATGGAGAAGATTTGTGAGAAGTAAATAATAGTTCGATCTTTTCAGATTTCTAGACTGGAAATCAGCAAAACAAGATCCGCTCACAGAAGTGGTTACATCTAAACTAAGTATAGCCTGGAGATAAATCTTGACCACCTCTGGCATCTTTAAATGTCAGATCCACATCACAGATGGCACCGGGCACAGTGATCGCGGCACCTTTAAAATATTCTTGATGTAAATACATTTTTGTGAAACCACAAGCTGTTTCTCTCAGTTTTGTTTTCAGTTGGCTTTGATAGAGATTGCTTGGCATCCTACAGCTAATTAAACAGCTTTTAAACCAACATCAATGAAAGGTTCTAAGTGGCTCTTAAAAACATAGCTCCCTCTTCGTGGCCCAGGAGTAGCCCCAGCTCGCACCTGGGTTTTCACTCAACATCAGCCTGACTTGGGGGGTGCAGGTCCAGCCCAGTGTCTGATCTGGTTTTTCGGCTCGTGGTAAAACCACGGTGGGCTGGCTGTCTGCTACGAAAAATTCAGCTCTCACTTGTGCCTGATAGTGTGAATTTCTTCACAATGTAGTTAATGTTTAGCACTTGGTTAATTGTAGTTAATATATTATGAATTTCTTATTGCACATTTGCTTTTGTGATTGAAAAGCTGACTTTTCCCTCATTTCCAGAACATAGGTTTTGAGGGGTCTCCAGGCTCCTCCCACTCTTGTCTGTTGTTGGTTTGTTTGTTTTGTTCTGTTTTGTTTCGTTTTTTGGTTGGTTGGCTTTTTAATTTTTTTAATTCTTTAATTTCCTTTCTTTCCAGTAGCAGCTATTTCTAGATTCTGGAAAAGTCTTACTTGCTTTTTCTAAAAAGTCCTCAATGTTATGCTGATCTTAGAGCTGAGCCTGTCCTAACCTCTAAGCTTTAACAGAGCTGTCATCAGTTCACACACGATAGACTGGCTTCCAGTGAAAAGGCAGAAGCCAGTAAATGGGGGGAACCGTGTTTTACTTACACTTAGGAATGCTTCCAAATACAGCAATGGTATTTTAAAATCTTGCTGTTAAATGCATTTTGTGGAAAAGAAGAAGAACAATCTATCTAGGTTGATGTGAATTTACTTTGCTGAAAACATTACTTTTCAATATTGGAGAGTTCATGTTTTGATTTTTCTACCTGCAAAAAAAAAATTGGAGTGCTTTCCCTGAAGTGCTTTGAACATTTCTTCAATGAAAGCTCCTGGGCCGTGCCCCCCTGCTCTTCAGAAATTCCCGGGTCACAGACATAAAGTGGGTGAACTTGAATTTGTTCCGTGAGCATGGCCTTTTCAGTTGTGGTAAAACAGAGTTAAAATGACAAAAGGGTTCTGAAGAAAGTGCTTTGAGACCATGTCGTGTTTCACTCTTTCCAGATGATTAAAAGCACGACCATTTCCCAGGTCTTACGTGGGTCAGGGGTGTCTGTGGTCGAGAGCGCCGCGCTGCCTGCAGGCCAGGCGTGTTCTGGCAGCGCTCCTGCCCCTCCTGGACGGGCAGGGCAGGGAGTCTGCAGGAAGGCGCGCACGCGGAGAGCGGCTCCAGTGCCACCTTTAGTCGTGGTGTTCTTTCACAGATTTTTTGTTGGTTTGTTTCTAAAAGCCTACTTGCTTTGAAAATAGCAGAGCAGTGCCATGTTACTGAAGCACTGGAACAAGCAAACATGGGGTGTAAATTCCGAATCCCATATTTCACCCCTGGTGTCAAGCATCTTGACACTCTGTTTTGAGCAGAAGCTGCTCTTTCATCAGTATGGCAGGTGGTTCAGATTTACCAAAAGCAATGCCGACCTCTCACTGAGAACCTTTTAAATTGACCACAAACGTGTCTGTCCTGCTCGATGGTTTGAAATTCCTCCTGCTGAGCTTTCTCACAGCCAATGCCCATTTTCAGTGTTATTCCTGAGTTTTACTTGTTCTTTCGTCCTTTTCACTGTTTCTCTGCTGTCGTGTGTTTCATGAAGAAACCCACGTCAGAAGAAATTATGGCTTCTTTTCTGTGGGTGTTCCTCTTTTTCGGTACTTTGAGAATTCTAAAATATGCACAGGCTCTGAGAATTCTCATTTGTGTGAAGAACGTGGGGAGAACAGCTAATTATTTTTTAAATGGTTTGAAATCAGGGAAAGGCTGTGCTGATTCCACTTGTGTCTGTCAAACCGTGTCTCAGCGTCCTCAGCCAGGGCACTGAGCAGCGTTTCTCCTGAGAGCAGAGGCTGACATGGCTTAGGCTTTCCTAACGCAGGCAGCAAGGGCTGCCGCTCAAAGCCGTGCCTGGAAAATCTGAAAAGGCCCTCGGGCCGCGGTGAACAATAATTCTGCCACTTTGTGGAGTGTTGTCTGGGCTTTTTAGAAACTCATTAATTTGATTGTAAAGTGCCTGAGTGTTATCAGGAAAAGGCGCTTCAGAAAATGGTTTCAGAATGTGTCATTTTCTCCTTGGTTTAATCTGAGACAGTGTGTGGGCATGCTGGTATTTTAAAAGGCTAAAAATGCTGTACGTATTGCCTTCAAATATGAGGGAGTTTTCTTTAGTCCTCTGTCTAAAATTATGCTTTTCTTCCTCGTAGTAAGTCTTGAATTTTTCAAGACGGGTTCTTTTTTCATTTTCAATTTGTTGTTGCAATGAAGCAAAAACAAATGTAGAAAGACAAGGCAGCTTTCTATGATTTTGATTTTTAATATTTAATGTTTTATAAAATGAAACCTTGTATTTTAATTTTAACAAGTTTCGTTATTTTTTATGAAATCATTTGTGGTGTTAAGACTGCCATTTGGTTTCAGTATTAATCTATAACACGAACTACGTGGGTGTCATTTATTTCCAGTAGTAAATAGCTGTCTATCGATTGTTTTACTTTAGCATAATTCAATGGACTCCTTTACAGTTTGGCTTTTCATCTTCAAACAGTATTTGGTGCGTGTACGTGTCTGTGTGGAAAATAACAGTTGCACGCTTCGTCATTAAAAGCCAGTTTCATGGTGTCGAGGTGCTCAGAATTAGGGAATGTCATGTAGGTGGTTTCAAAATCCAAACAGTAGCTTAATCATGAATTATTCTTTTTCCAGAGAAGATCAATTAGGTTACTTCAAAATTTGACTTTACTAGAATTCTTTTTTTTTAATGTTTTTTTTTTTCTCATTTCTAACCTTAAAAGGGGGTTAATTTAGTAAGAAGAGGTACTTTTTCTGTTTGTATTGTGGCTTGCTCATTTTCTCATAAACTGTAGTTGGTAGCTAAAATGTTGAAAGCAGTTTGGGAACAAAATGTCTGCGTAAACCATGACAGAATTGGCCACAATTTGCCGATTGGGCTGATAACAAAAGCCAGCATACAAAATAGGTAGAAAAACAGTTTGTTCGGTGATGTGAGACCACTAAAGTTCTTTTTGCATGCTATTTTTTTTTTCATTCTGATGTTTATGTTGTGATGGAAGTACATGAAGAGAAATTTTTTGCTCACCCGTAGTTTTTGATTAACCATTTCAGCTACGAATTTCTTTCACAATGCCAGAAAACAAGCTATTTGCCTGGCATCTGCTACACGTTTACCTTTACAGCCCAGCTTTGCATCTAACCCAGATTTATCCAGGCTCCACCTGGTCAAAAAGGACTCAACGCTCAGATTTTATCTTTTAAAGCAGTACTGAAATTCCATTCTTTTCAAGTCTACAGCATGGGATTACATGGCTGTTACTACAAGTTTATCAAGTGCAAAACAAAGAATTTGAGTTTGCAGTTTAAAAAGAGTTCTCTACCTGGGCATACGCTTGACAAAATCCCAACAACTAAAAGTCCACGCTGACTCTCACATAATCTTCACAACTGTAAACAAATATTCTTGTTTTACACGAGACAATACATGCTTTCAGATGATCGCGCGAGACACCTCTCCCCGTTGTTTTGCGTCTCCTGTTTGTGTGTGCGAGTGTGAGGATGTGTCTTATTTCTGTCTTAAAAATCAGATATGCCAGGGCAATAATTAGGATGAGGTTTATGTCTTACTTATCTAATCTTTGTTTTCACAAATAAATACAAATAACTCAAACTGAAACTTGATGGCTTTGGCGATAATAGAATAGCAGCCACGGGGAAATTTTCTTCATTTTAATGTTCTTTCACAACCTACATTCAGTTTCGGTAGGAAAATTATTAACCTTTTCAACAGCATGCTAAAACACGAGTTCATAATAGACTCCTGAGTATGATTTGCAGGTTTTGGTTCTATTTTGAGAGTTTGGTGTGCAGAGTTTCTTTCTTTCTCTCTTTCTTTCTTTCTACCAATTTCTTTCTTGGCAGCAATAGTAACAACTGAAGCCCTTTACTTGATATTTTTTCAGAATGTGCACAAGATGGAGTGTTTGTGGTATTTTCTGTTGTGGGCGAGGGAGCCCGCCTGTAGTTGGGTCTGTGAAAGAGGACGTGTTCTTTCATCCCCACCGTTTCCCTCCATTCCACTTTCGTGTGGAGACTGAGCCCCCACCCCGTGTTTTGGAAATCCAGCTGAGCCACATTTCACGAGGGGCAGCCGGCCGGGGCAGCCCTCAGCCCCAGCCCACAGGCCCCTGGTGGCTGCCCGTCCCTGGGAGACGCAGTTCTGGAAGGTGGGCGGTGGCAGGAGCTCGTGGTGCGTCACCTGAAACGCACGGGAGGGCGGGGTGTGGGCCGGCGAGGTGGGCACGCAGAAGGGTCTCGGGTGGCAGTGAGATAGCCGCACCTGTGGGGAGGGCCCTGGCTGGGGCGGGGGTCCCATGAGCACCCCTGGATCCTGCCGACTTCCGTCTCCTTTATCCCGTCGCTTCCAAGTCCCCACCCTCGTCCCACGCCCTACGAGGCTTAAAATGGAAGCTCGGGACAACAGGTTTCAGCTGTGACAACTGTGTGCACTTCCAGTTCTGCCACTTTCAGGGCCACAGTCCAGTGTTTTTTGATTCTCATATTTCCTGTATGAGGTTCGTTTATAAAAAGGATAAACAGACTATTTTTTTGAGGTTTAGTTTTGGCCTGGTCGTGTGCTAGCTGGCCCTCGGCCCTGCCCGGGGGGCATCGGCGGGCAGAGCTCTAAGGCAGGTGCTCTCTGCCCCCCTCCCCTCCGCAGGCAGGGAGGAGGGTCCGACGGGTGAAAACGTCTCCTGTCTCTCTGAGAAGCACCAGCAGCCACCACGGCTCAGGCATCTCCTCAGGCAAGCTCCTGCACGAGCCTGCGGGAGGGAGCGGGGGAGGCAGGCGCGGCGGGTGCGCGCTTGGCTGGGGGAGCCGGTGGCCGGCAGAAGCCCCCACACGAGCCGAGGGTCAGCGCCCAGGAAAGGAGAGGCTGTGGGTGGCTTCGGGGCCGCCACGGCGGGTGCCTGGGGACAGCGGCCGGCACGGGCCCAGCGCCAGGCAGCCCCTGAGCCACGCCAGCCACCAGGGAGTAGCCCCCAGCCCCCTGCAAGACCAGCCCTGGACGCAGGGGTCGCGGACACCGGCGGGTCTGGAACCGCCCTGGAACCCCCCGGGGGTTGAGGGGACGCGGCTCGCGGGCTCCTGTGGCGAAGGCCTGCTGGGCCTGGGGATCTGCATTTCTGCAAATTCCCGGGCGAGTTGCTGTTTCCAGAGGGTGCGATGCCAGCTCTGGGAAGCTGCTGAGGGTCGCGGGCAGTGGGGAAATCACGTTTCAGGCCGTGCCTCCGTCTCCCTCCAGCGCTGAGCTTCCCCTCACGTGCCAGGCCAGCTCTCCAGAAGGCCCCTTGCGTTTCTCGGTAACTGGACAGCGACCAGACTGTGGAGCTGCTAAAATGTGTCTGATTTCAGGTCTTCGGAAAGTGCTTTCTACCGTTCAGGTTGAGAAAATGGCCACGGCTGGTGGGGTGGGTCCTGGACCAGGAAGTGATCCTGTGGGGGGCCCTTTCCCCTGCTCCCACCTTTAGGACCCACTAGAGAGCTCAGCAGGCACCAACGGGCCAACGTCCGGGCACCTGGGGTGGAGGACGTGTGGGCACCGCTCGTCCAGGTGGGGCTCAGCGCCACAGGGCGGAGACCTGCTCGGCGGGCACCGCCTCTGGAGGCGCAAGGGGCGGGCGTGCCTGGGGGAGCTGCGGGGGGCTCCCTCTGCTGAGGGGCCTTAGAGGCCTCGCATGAGGGCACGACACAGGGAGCGCGTCGTGGAACGACCGCTCAGGGGAGGGCGCCTCGGCCAGCTTCCACCTCGCTCGGAGTTACGTGGCTCGCGACGGGGCCCCTTCAGGCACGAGGATCCCAGTTATTTACACAAAGAACCCACAGCACCATCACTGAGGGCAGCATGTGATACGCAATAAGCGTTTTCCGAGTGTGCCCAATGGGTTTTAATTTTCCGAGATAACAACAGCGAACTCCCGAGAGCCGGACACCTTGCCTCGGTTGTGCCCCGTCTCCTTGGCAACTATTTCAAAATCTCTAAGCGCAGCCTTCCAGCGTTGCCAGAATCCGATGTGAACCCAAACAGTCATTTTCCGGAGCAGTGATGGCGACTTCGGTGCTGGACACGGGTAGTTCGGGCTCCCCCCTTGCAGGCGGCGCCGGCCGTTGAGCGGAGCTGGGGTGCTACTTAGGTGCGGCGAGGCCTGCAGTCTGCGCCCCCCTCCTGCTCTCCAAGCCTGCGTCCACGCGGGGGCCAGACCCCACCCAGCGAGCCGCGCTGTCCGAGCCGCTCTTCCTGCTTGCCATTTGCCGTCTCGTTGTCGGGAAGAGGAAGGGGTGAGGGGCCAGCTGGGGACACGGGAAGAGCACCTGAGAGGCTTGTGCTCAGGTTTCAGCTCAGGCTTGCTGTGTGTCCCACCCCTCGGCTCTGGGGGCCCCTGGGCAGGGTAGGCAAGGCCCTCCCACACCCCGAAGTGCCTCCCAGACCCTCCAGCATGGGGGCTCTGGCCTCCCCCGGGGCCCTGTGCATGCTGTGCCAAGGCTGGGGAACGTGTCGTGTCCATCGGCTCTGACTCAGGGACAAACCCCCTAGAGTTCCTGGATGGGGGTCTTGGGTCTCCTCAACGGACACCAGAGGGCCAGGCCAGTTCTGACTCCTCCGGGCAGAAGCCCCCAGGCCCGTGGGCTCCGGCCTCGCAGCGGGAGTCGGGAACCCAGGATCTTCTCGCGTGGGCTGAGCCCCCCCCCCCGAGCCCACCTGGGCCGCGCAGTTTGGGTCTCAGCCCACTTGGAAGCGGGAGCAGCTGTGCGGACCGGGGCTGGTAAGCCACGTCTGTTTCAATGGAGGGACGGAACCAGGCCCCACCCACGCCAGCCAGCGGCGCGTTTCTAAGTTCCTGTTTCTCTTGGCCCCCGGGAAGGAGCTGGCGATAATGCTGGGCCGAGGCCGGCTTCTAGCCACGTTAGAAAACGCTGGCTCACGGGACGCGGCCGGGAGGCTGCCCCGGCAGGTCTGTCCAGCGGCGTCCTCCAGGAGGGCTGCGCTTGGCAGACCTGGGCTCGCCAGCTCTCGTTGCCAGAGCGGCGGAGGCCCTTAGGAAAACAAGCCGGGCTGCGCGGGTTTGCATGCGGCAGCTACCTCGTGGGTAAGGGACATTGGGGAAGATATCGGGCAAGAACAAAACGGTTTGAAAAATGCCAGCAGCGACGGCTGTTCCAAGGCCACCTGCATCACGATGGCAAGAGCCGGGGGCCGGGAAGAGGCTGCTGCCGGCTTCGCCCGGCCCGGAGGCCGCTCAGCAGAGCCCACCCTCCAAAGCTCGTGTACCAGGGAGGCTCTGCCCCAGAGGAGTTTGGGAAGCACACCACGGACTCACATAGCCAGCGCTCTTCATTCCTAACTTCTCACAGCCTTTTGTGGCGCCCTAGGGGACGGCAAGCTTCTCTGCCTTTCTGCAGAGCATCACGTACAACAGTTAGGAGATGGGGAGGGGCCTGCGTGCCAGGCAGCAGCCTGGGGAGGGGTGGCAGGGTAGCCACAGAGGCTTTGAACCTGCTGCCCCTGCAACGGTGGGGCGTGGATGGAGAACAGGGCTGGACGCAGCGGGCCTGGCCAGGAGAGGCTCGGCCGTCCGCCTCCTGCAGGCCCCCAGGAGCCTTCAGCTCAGTCCACAGACACAGGGAGCAGACCTGACCCAGAGGGTTGGCGCTGCCTGACCTCTCAGTGAGCGCACAGGTGGCCCCAGAAAGCGGTGGCTTCTGAGCACGTCGGCCGTGCACCCGTCCACCGCAGGGTTTGCTGGTTACCGCCAGTGGGGCACAGGCTGATAAATTTGATCCCCACTTGCTGCGGCAGTGACGACCTGTCTTTCCCTTTTCAGTTCCCGTGGGCTGCGTGACTCTCAGTGTGGTTGGCAGTGACCTGTGTTTCATGCATATTTTGTTTCAGAATAACTGGGAGATGAAACAGGAAGCTCTGACAGACTTGATCGAAAATGACACAGACGCAGAAAAATGGGACTCGCCCCCGAGCACCGCTCCCTGCTGCCTGCGGCTGACGGCCAGGACGCAGGTGAAGAGTCCGCCCCGCAGCCCGTCCGGCTGCCATGGACTCAGGGCCTCGCATCCACTCACGGCGCGTTTGGTCATTTTTCTGTTTCCCTGGCTCGTCTCTGTCTTAATCCCTTCTCCTTCAGTAAAAGAAACACTAAAGACCAAATGGCTTGTGTGCTCGTGACTTATATTCAAACACGGATTTAGAGGGCCCTGAGCAGTGTTTGAGGCTAACTTCCACCAGCCCACAGGTAGCCCAGGTCACAGCGTGTCATGACGTCTGAAAGCCGTGCTGAGCTTGCCTCTTGTTACGTGGCCGCCTTTCCCCTGCGCGCCCCTCTGCCGCTCCAGTGGAGCTCTCTGCAATCACGTTGGCGTTGACACCCGAGGGAAACCTGCCCGGCATCGAGTGCCTTTTCACACCCGTCCAGCTCACAGCCTGAACCTCGTGCCCCCAAACCTTTCTGGGCCTTGAGCCGTTTCCTTTATGCTCACGGATTTCTTGGATCCACTCCTCAAACCTCAGCAACGAAACTCCCCTTAGCGCGGGTAAAATTTGCTGTGCCGGCT
>JAQZBX010027631.1:0-28242 GCA_029593785.1 Cabassous unicinctus | reverse complement strand
GACTGAGGAGTCCTCTCTTTCCCAGCCATATGTATCTTGCTCATCTCTTCTCTATAATGCACTGATAGAATAAATATGCAATTTAAAGACTTTTGTTATAGAACTAACTTCTACGATATTTTACGAAGAAAAACAAACGGAGGTGAGGGTAGGAAAATTAAGAATTGAAACTTTTCACTGTAACAGATCCCATTCTCTACCAGGAAAAATGCAGCCAAAGTGGCTTTTAAGTAAGAAGAGGGAAAGAGATGATTAAGCCTATAAGGGTCTGCAGCAGTTTGGTAATATTTATGAATTCCAAAAATAAGTACTGGATTGTTTGTAAACTGGTTTGTACCTCTGGGTGTATTAGAGATTGTATTTATTTATTTATTTATTTATTATTTATTTATTTTTATCTCTCCATACTTTTTTATTTTTTTTATTTTTTTTATTTTTTATTGTTCATAAAAATCAAGATTTTTCACAGTACATACCAATATTTGTAAAATGATATATAAATACATATGCATATATGTGCATTTTCTTACATAAATGTTATTTTATATATATATATTTTTAAAGGTGCTTAGATTACCTAATTATTACTCAGAAGTTATAGGGATTCCCATGTTCCCCACCTCCCACACCTCCCACAACATCCCACACCAACATCCTTCATCAGTGTGGGACATTAGAGATTGTATTTAATTCAGAGATTTCACTTATACTTGATTAAATAATGATTAAGGCTTTGATTGGGCCACGTCAGTAGGATGTTGAGTCCTCGACCCCTTGGTGGGTGGGGACTCAAAGAGAAAATGGCAAGGCAGAGGAGACAGTTGTGGAGTTTAATGCTGGAGCCCCAGGAAGTAAATACACAGAGAAGCAGATATGTGAGGAAAGAAAGCTCCATTAGACATGGCAGAGGTGCCAGGAAGACAGACAAGCCATTTACCTGACAGTTTATAGCTGGCCTTGTGGAGAGAGCAGAGCAGCTAAGCCTGGAGAGAAATGAGTCCCAGGAGAGAGAAGAGACTTATCCCAGCCTACAGCTAATATTGGAAGAAGCTGGGACCACAGAGCCTTAAGAAGAAGAGGAAGGTTGGACACTGCAGACATCAGTAGCCTTCTTGCTCCAACATGTGGCAACAGACTTTGCTGAGGGAAGTAACTCATGCTTTATGGCCTGGTAACTGTAAGCTTCTACCCCAGCTAAATACCCTTTATAAAACCCAACAGATTTCTGGTACTTTGCATCAGCACCCCTTTGGCTGACTAATACAGGGTCAGAATACTTTTTCTCTCACTTTCAAGTGAGCTGTACATTTCATGAGTCACTAGACATATAGAAGATGCTTTTTGCAAATAAAATTTTATACACAGTAAAGTTATTTTCAATAGAAATGTCTACCCCAATATACTATTTTTCATGATATTAAAGACAACTTAAAATGTTCAGCACCCTGCTAGATATATTTTTAAAAATCTAAGCAATCCTATTTTAAATTTTCATTTAAATAAATATTTTGATAACATAGAAGCAGAAATAAAGAAATAATAAAGATTAGACCAGAAATAAATGAAATGGAGAATAAAAAAATAGAATCAACAGAACAAAAAGTTGATTCTTCAAGAAGATCATCAAAATTGACAAACCCTTAGCTAGACTAACAAAGAAAAAAAGAGAAAAGATGGAAATAAAATCAGAAATGAGAAGGGGGACATTATCACTGACTCAGCAGAAATAAGAGATCATAAGAGGATACTATGAACAACTACATGCCAACAAACTAGACAACATTAATGAAATGGACAACTTTCTAAAAACACACAAACAACTTACACTGACCCTAGAAGAAATAGAAGACCTCAACAAACCAATCACAAGTAAAGAAATTGGAACAGTCATCAAAAACTCCCCAAAATGAAGCCAGGACCAGATGGCTTCACAGATGAATTCTACCAATCATTTAAATAAGATCTAATACCAATCTTGCTTAAACTCTTCCAAAAATTTGAATAGGAAGGAATGCTACCAAACTCATTCTATAAAGTCACATCACCCTAATACCAAAGCCAAAAAAAAAAAAAAAATCTTACGAATAAAGAAAATTACAGATCAATTTCTCTAATGAATATAGGTGCAAAAATACTCAACAAAATACTTGCTCACCAAATCCAAAAGCACATTAAAAGGATTATACACCATGATCAAATGAATTTTATCCTAGGTATGCAAGGGTTTTTCAACACAAGAAAATCAACTCATGTAATAAACCACATTAATAAATTAAAGAATAAAAACCACATGGTCCTCTCAATTGATGCAAAAAAGGTATTTGACAAAATACAACATCCTTTCTTGATAAAAAGCATTCCAAAAGGTAGGAATAGAAGGATCCTTTCTCAATACAGTAAAGTGCATATATGAAAAACCCACAACTAACATTGTACTCAATGGTGAAAGACTGAAAACTTTCCCACTGAAATCAGGAACAAAACAAGGATGCCCACTGTCACCACTGTTGTTCAATATTGTGCTAGAAGTTCTAGCTAGAGCAATTAGGCAAGAAAAAGAAATAAAAAGCACCAAATAGGAAAGGAAGAAGTAAAACTTTTGCTATTCACTGATGATATGATCTACAATAAAACTACTAGAACTAACAGATGGTTTCAGCAAGGTGGTGGGATACAAGATTGCTATGCAAAAATTAATAGCATTTCTATACACTACTAATGAACAAATTGAGGAGGAAGTCAGAAATAAAATTGCATTTATAATAGTGACTAAAAGAATCAAATATTTAGGAATAAACTTAACCAAGGACATAAAGGACCAGTATTCAGAAAGCTATGAAACATTGCTAAAAGAAACCAAAGAAGACTTAAATAAGTGGAAAGACATTCTGTGCTCATGGATTAGAAGAGTAAATATCATTAAGATGTCAATTCTATCCAAACTAATCTACAGATTTAATGCAATCCCAATAAATTTTCAAACAGTCTTCTTTATAGAAGATAATACCAATTATCAAATTTATCTGCAGGGTAAGGGCCCCCAAATAGCCAAAAACATCTTTAAAAAAAGAAGAACAAAGTGGGAGGACTCTCACTTCCCAACTTAAAAGCATATTACTTAGCTACAGTGGTGAAAACAGTATGGCACTGGCATAAAGAGATCCAAATGACAAATGGAATTGAGAATTTGGAAATAGACTCTCACATCTATGGTCAAGTGATCCACCCCACCCCAAGATGGCTCCCTCATCTGTTTGCTTGTTGATTTTGATTGTTGTTTGTGCTTATTGTCTGCTCGATGTTTTTGCTCATTGTCTGCTTGTTGTTGGTTTTTTCCCTCATTTTCTGCTCGGTGCCTGTTTTTTTTTAGGAGGCACCGGGAACCAAACCCGGGTCCTCCCATGTGGGAGGCACACACTCAACTGCTTGAGCCACTTCCATTCCCTGTTTGTTTTTGCTCATTGTATGCTCATTGTTTGCTCATTGTCTTGCTTGTTATTTTTGCTTGTTGTCTGCTCATTGTCTGCTTGTCAGTTTTTTGCTCAATGTCTGCTCATTGTTTGTCTGTCTTCTTTAGGAGGCACTGGGAACCAAACCCGGGCCCATCCCATGTGGGATGTGACTAAACTTCTTGAGCCACACCTTCTCCCCTGGTCAGGTGATTTTTGACAAGGCTCTCAAACCCACCCAGCTGGGTCAGAACAGCTTATTTAATAAATGGTGCTGAAAATTGGATATCCATATCTAAAAGAAAGAAAGAGGACCCCTACCTCACACCTTATACAAAAACTAAATCAAAATGCATCAAGGGCCTAAATATAAATACTACAACCACAATACTCCTAGAAGAAAATGTAGGGAAATATCTTAAAGACTTTGTGGTAGGTGGTGGGCTCTTGAACTTTACATCTAAAGCATAAGCAATGAAAGAAAAAATAGATAAATGTGATTTCCTCAAAATTAAACACTTTCGTGTTTCAAATGATTTTGTTAAGAAGGTGAAAAGGCCACATACTTAATGGGAGAAAATCTTTGGAAACCACATATTCAACAAGGGTTTGATTTCCATGTTATATAAAGAGACCAGACAAGTCAATGACAAAAAGACAAGAAACACAATTTTTAAAAATGGGCAAAAGAACTGGATAGACATTTTTTCAAAGAGGAAATGCAAATGGCCAAAAAAGCACATGAAAAGATGCTCAACACCACTAGCTATTAGGAAATACAGATCAAAACTACAATGAGATATCATTTCACACCATACAGAATGACCATTATTTAAAAAACAGAAAACTACAAGTGCTGGAGAAGATGTGGAGAAATAGGAACACTCCTTCACTGTTGGTAGGAGTGTAAAATGGAGCAGCCTCTGTGGAAGATGGTTTGGCAGTTCCTTAGGAAGCTAAATTTAGAAATGCCATATGATCTAGCAATCTTGCTTTCTAGGAATATATTCAGAAGAAATGAAAGCAAGGACACAACCAGACATTTTCACACCAATGTTCATAGCAGCATTATTCACAATTGCTAAAAGACAGAAACAACCTAAGTGCCTGTCAACTGATGAATGGATAAGCAAAATGTAATATATACATACAATGGAATACTATTCAGCTGTAAGAAGAAATGAACTGGGGAAGCACATGACAACATGGATGAATGTTGAGGACATTATGTTGAGTGAAATAAGCCAGACACAAAAGGACGAATACTGTATTGTCTCACTGATAAGAACTAAATACTACAAATAAACTTGTGGAGTGGAGTTGGACTATGAAATATAGGACAGTAGGAGACAGGATGTGGGATTAGAAAAAGGATCTGACACTGAATATATGTAGAATATTTAATAAGGCCAATTGTAAATACGTGGCAATGGATGGAGTTGATGGTAGTGCATTAGAATGAGTATCATAAACACTGCTGACATGTAAATGTGATTGCAGCTGAAAGGGGTAGTCTAGAGAGGTTAATGTTAATTGAAAGACAGCGAGAGGATGACCTAGGGACTGTATAACATAGTGATTTTGGTGGTAGATGAAGATTCTGGTTAATAATATAAACCAGAATGTAAACAATATAAACAATATAAACAAGAATGTTCTACTAGAAAGTGTTAAGAATATGGTGATATGTGGGAAAAGTACAACTAATGTAACTTATATACTATAGTTGATGGTAATGTTGTAATATTTTTGTAGCAAATGATAAGAAAGTACTGTATCAGAGGTAAAGGTAAAAAAAAAAAGAATATGAGGTTTAGTTTCATGAGATATGATGATGATTAAGCATTTTTTCCTTCATTTTCTTCATTAACAAGGAGACCTTGGTCATGTCATTTAACCAATCTATGTTCATTTATGTAAATTTCTGAATACAGGAGAAACAATTGAGTTTGTTTTTTGGCATTAAATGAGATAAATGTGCCCAGACAGAATTTTTTAGAGCAATGATTCCATAATTTAAGCTGCCTTTTGTCTGTTATTTTAATTTTTGAAGATGAAATAAAGCTTACTAAAAGAAAAAAAGAAGACTATAAAACACGTTTTTAAAATAAAATAAGACATTCTAAAACTTGTTTTTCCTACTAAAATTTGATGCCCTTAAACCTAAATGTTCTATTACTTTCTAAGGACTTACCAATAATTAAATTTAGTAGCTAAATGATAAATCAAAGTTTGCAAAATACCTTTACATGTGTGTCTCATTTAACTCCCATGAAAAACTAGGAGATTTTTTACAATTTTTATCACAACCAATCCCATTATTGATAATGCTATTGTCTAAGAGGAGAGGATAGATTTAAAAGTTAAGTAGAATAAATATTTACATTAATAAGTTCAGGAGAATATGGGCAAGTTAGTGGGTCACTGAGACAAAAAGTGAGGCTTTATGAAGAGAAGAGGCAAAACTGAGAGAGACAGAAAACAAAACAACAGAACTGGAATTGTTTGCAATCTTTTAGTAGTAAAAATAGAGGAGACAAAATCTGAGCAAGCTGCACTGCACATATTCTACTCCTGTTTGTCCTGGTGATACGATCCCCATTTTTACTAATAATCTTAAAATAAGGGAGACAAACAGCAAATGAAAGAAATATTGTGCATTCTACCAACTCTTCCTTGCTCCAAATTAAGTGATGATCTAAGAAGTACTGGAGAGGGATTTTGCAGCATATAACTCACGATATTACTGAACGCAATCTGACATAACTGGCACACTTGTGGAAAGGAAAGAAAGGAGCGGGAAGGAGAGAGGGGAAGAGGGGAGGAGAGAGTGAGAAGGGTAGGGGAGAAGCGAGGGGAAGAAAGGGGAAGGGAAAAGGGAAGGGATAAGGAAGAGAAAGGGGAGGGGAGGGAAAGAGGGAAGTGAAAGGACAGGAAAAATCCTCTTTTATGTACCATTGGCTCTCCCAAGCTTGTAAGAGATGACTCAAGCAAGCTACTGGAAAACGAAACAAAACGCTTATATATTAAAAAGCTTAGCTTGAACCTGCATGCTTGAGAGTTATTCTGTTTTTTTGTTTTGTTTTGTTTTGTTTTTTACTTCTACCAACTTTGCTAGGAGTCATTGTTAAATAATGGATCATCTAGTTATACATCCACATTGTATCACATGCCCAGCATCACTTCTTGGAAGAAAATCCAGATAAAGGGAATCTAAGACAAGGAGGTAGAGAATATTCACTCTCCTGGAGGTCTTTGTTGGAGTTCTGAGCAAGCTCATTAGATTTCTGATCTTCTTGTATTGCTCTATGTGAGCTTAACATCACCCTGAGAACTGTAAAAGTGAGGGCAGAATATAGAACCAATAAGTGTTTCTGGCTTTATGTATTGACTGACTGAATGAATGAATAAATAAAGTTAAGTAACTGGCTCAAGTTCTCCAAGTTAGAAAATAGTAGTCAGGATTTAACCTCAGGTCCTTTTGTCTCCAATTCCTAGCTATATCCACTGAATCACAGTATCTCTAATGTATCACCAGATTGTGGCAGGCTAATTTATTATAATGAGGAAAAAATAAGAATTGCAATAATCTGAAAATCACAAGCAACCAAAGACCCAGCCAACACTAATTCACATAGTAAGAACTACAGAGGTGGACTGGTTTCAGGACTGGTTAACTCAACTGCTCAAACATGTCTATGGGCACTCAAGTTCTTTCTGCTCCATGACCACAACTTGGCTGCAGGAGCTCCAAGAGTCACACAATAGCCAAAGGCAGATGAAAAAAGGAGGGCTTGTCCCTTGAGTTCTGTCCCTTTTTAAGAGCAAGAAAAACTTTCCAGGAAGCCCCCAGCAGTGGGGCTTTAGATCATCAGCTAGAATTGCATCACATGCCTCTCCCTAAATAAATCAATGACAATCAGGGCAACAAATTACTGGAACTGACCCGCCTAGACTAATCAAGATTCAGCTCTGGGATGAGGAAATGTCATATTTGAACAAATCAGGCAAACTACAATGTCTGCCACTTCACTCTTCCAACTTTCACACCCTGCCAGAATAGATGAGAAGCTGCATTACAGCAGCTTTGAATTTCTCTGCCTTATTTCTCCATCAATTCCGACTAGAATAGGTCATCAATGAATGACAATAAAAGAGAATGAAGCCAAGAAGCAGCAAAACTCATTTGTTTTAGAGACCACGCCCAGGGCATTATTGCTTGACCTATAGTATTTGGTTTAGCAGTTTGCAGCAGTGTTCTAGTCAGTGATGTCAAATTTTCTAAGTGCAAGCATGAAATTGCTTCAAGAAGGAAAATAAAAGCTGCTTTTCCATTTGGTTTTTGGATTGTGATGTTTGATAAGCAGAGAAGTATTGATGCAAGAATACACAAGAAAGTGAAAATTTGTGCTGGTGGTCTAGTGCCGGGTATGGGAAAGAAACCTGCTTTTCACTCCCTAATCTAGTTCTGTCTGTCTCTGCATCTCTGTGCCTATCTATCTATGACAATGGACTTGTATTAAATTTAAAATGACAATAACATATCTTCTCATTGATTAAAAAATATGGTTTTCAGGACAAATAAAACATAGCCAGCAAAAAAAAAAATATGGTTTTCTTTTTGGTAGCTATTTCCAATTCTTAAAGTGTAGGCAACGTTTTCCTTCCAATGTTTTTCCCATTTCAAATGGCTCTGCAATTTAGACAACAGCAAGCAGAGCATATGATTAATGAAGCTGTGAACTGAGGGTGGGACAGCTGCTGGATCACAAAGAGATGCTTTGTGTGCATGCTACTACATGTGCAAGGAACTGCACAAATTGATTATTTAAACTAATTGAATCTCTCTGGGACTGTTAATGTAACTCTTGGTTAGGCTAAGTCGTAACCAAGTGTTTGTACCAAACTAGGATACCCGAAAGCAAAGCCATCATTTGCTACTGATGGGACCAGCGTTCACAGCCCTCCAAGGGCTAAACTGAGCAAAATTATCACAGGCATCATCATGCTGTCTGGCTTGCCCTCCTCTACTGCCTCCGTGGAGAATCCAGGGCCCTCCTGCCAATGTCCAGTTACTCAGGGTGGCCTAATTATGCCTTTCCGATCCAGCCTGCCTGGTGTCCCTGAGCCACGGTTTTGGTTTCTGTTTTCTAAATTGTCCTCACCCCCGTCGATAGAACCTGTCTGTTGTCACATGTTCTTTCGTTTGTCAGGGTAGGAATGGGAGAAATCAAGGCTTCAAAATTCAAGTCCTAACAATGGCCCTACATGATTTGGCCCCATCGCCTCTCTAGTATCATCCCCTGACACCTCTCTCTCCCTCACGCTGCAAAATGATGGCACACACCTGGGCTCATTTCTAGTACTGTTTCCTGTTTTAAAACTTTGGACAGCATTTATAAGCTCATAACCTCTAAATTTATGTCCCTACCCTAGACCTCTCATCTGAACTTGCATCATATTTCCAAAACCAGTTCAAATGACCACTGGACGGCTAGTTGTGTTCTCAGATTTAGCATGTCCGAAAGTAAGCTCCTGAGCTCCAGGCCCTATTCCGTTCCTCTTAAAATTTCCTCCTCCTTTAAGAAAAGATTCCTTTTTCTCTGACCAAAGACCTTGATATCATCTTTGACTCTTCCCTTCATTTCATAACCAACATCAAATTAAAAAAAAAAAAATCTTATTGACTCTATCGTCAAAATACATCTAAAAATTGACTTTTCACCATCTCCACTGCTAATCCTGGTTCAAGCCATGCCCAATAATCTCTTCTCTGGATTATTACAATAGCTTCTTGTCTGATCTCTTTATGTGCATCCTTGCTCACCTAGCCAGTGTGATCTTTTTCAAAGGTTTAAATCCAATCCTTTCATTAATCTGCTCAAAACCTTTAATGGCTTCCATTCTCAGGGTAAAAATCCAAGACCTGAGAATGGTTTATAAGGCCCTCCATGATTTGACCCCATCACCTTTACAGTACCAGCTCCTAAAACCTTTCCCTCACTCTCTCCATCTGGCCTCACTGCCTTTGCAGTTGCTCTTTTCTGTGCCTGGAAAGTTCTTCCCCTAGATCTTGACAGATCTCACTCTCTCAGCTCCTCCAGGACTCTATTCAAATATCATCCCTTCCCCAGGCTTTGATGACCACTCTAATAAAACCACTGCCTGTGCACGCAGAAATTCTTATCCCCTTTCTCATCTTTATTTTTCTCCATGGATCTGATTGTAATCTGATATGCTGCATATTTTATGATTTTATTTGTTTAATATTTGCTTCTCTAGTAAATTGTAAGTTCCAGGAAGAACTTCTCTGATAACTGATGCATTCCCAGGGTCTTGATAAATGCCTGGCACTTAGGAAGCACTCAAAATGCTGTGTCAAGTGAATGAGTAAATCCTACTACAGAAATAGCAGCAGTTACTAATTCAAAATTTTCATATGTAGAAATGTATGAAAGTCTGGTTTATAAGAAGAAATAGGAGCTAAGTTTGGAGAAGTATATGATTAGAGAAAGGAAAATGCCAACTCTGATGCTTATAATTTGTCAAGTTTGAGTGACCCAGTTAATTTCATAATAGATAATCTATAGACCAACAAATCACTGATCCAACAAGTTGAAATATTATACATGAGCTAATAGAAGCAATGCAGTTTTATGACCTTTTTCTGATAGAGTGATGTGGAAAATGGAATCAGCATTTTAAAAGTTGCACACTTAGAGATTATCTGGTACAGCCAACTTATTGTAAATTGAAACTGAGATTTGAGACCTATAGAATTCATATGGCTTATCCAAAGTCAAAAAGCTCCCGACTACCAGTTTTAGTTCCATTTTACTAAACTGTGTTGTTTTGGAAACTTGGGAGGCCCCTTCAAACCCCTTAGATGTGGTAGCCTGCTTTGTCTCTTTATTACTCTTCGTTCTTCCAGAACTTTCCCTCTCTTCCTTCTGCCCTCCCTGTCTTCTTGCCGCCTTCCTTCCTCCTTATCTCCCTCAGGCTCTTCCTTCCTTGCTTCCTTTAATAATTACAACTCCAAAGTTAGTCATTAATTTGGTCGAAAGTTAAGTAACTTTATGTAAATGTGCTTCACAGATTTCTTAAAAATTGTGCCTACTTTTATCACTGACTTTAATATGATGAAGGATGACGTTAGGAGGTAGGAGGTGACCCATAAATTCAGAAATTCAGAACACATGAGGGAGTGGGGAATGGCCCAACTAGATGTCTTAAGAAAAGATTTTCTATTTAAGTAAGAATATCATAAGGAGCAATGGGTTATCAAAAATGTAATCAAGGCAGGACTAGAAACAGATTAGTCTAAAATGCTATAAGTGAAATTTGTGCAAAAATGCAATAAAAAACTAATCATAAAATTATCTCCCTATTGAGGCTATTGATTGTTTTCATTGTATAAGACTTGTAACTTAGATGAGACAATCTTCTGACAATTGAAAAAAAAAGCCAAAAGAAAACAACTGCAACTGAAAGGTAGTGTGTACTAAAGCAGCAGATGCTAAACTGGCAGCTCAGATAGGAGAAGTTATTCTCTGGCAATGTTTAGGAGATGCAGTAGTAATGATTTTTGTGGCTGGTTGTGGAGGATAAACAGAAGCTTTTATATAATAGCAGGAGACACTTTATACTTTAGAAATCTGGTCAGGTGGGAATTCAGGCACAAGATGTAGATTTTCTCAGTGTTTAAAAGGAAAAAAAAAGCAATAGTTTTAAACTGGACTGATAGCTGGAGTATCACTGCTTTTTAAATAACAGCTTTGTTGAGATATAATTCACATACCATACAATAATTCACCCATTTAATGTATATGATAGAATGGTTTTTTGTTTATTCACAGATATGTGCAACCATCACTACAGGTTAATTTTAGAAACTTTTCATCTTCTCTAAAAGAAACCCTGAACCTTGAGCTGTCATCTATGACCCCCATCCCTCCAGCCCTAAGCAACCCTTAATCCACCTTGTTTCTATAGTTTTGTCTATTCTCGACATTTCATATTAAATGAAATCATATAATATGTGGTCTGTTGTGACTGGATTCTTTCACGTAGCATAATGTTTTTAAGGTCCATTCACGTAGCATAAACCTCTGCTTCATTCCTTTTAATGACAGAATGATATTTCATCTTATGGCTTTTCCATCTTATGTTTTTCCATTGTCCTCCCATCCATTGATGGATGCTTGGATTGTTTCCACCTTTTGACTGTTATGAATAATGGTGCTATGAATATTCATGTACAAGTTTTTGTGTGGACATAAGTTTCCATCTTTCTTAGGTAAATATGTAGTAGTGGAATTTCTGAGTCATGTGGTAACTCTGTGTTTAATCATTTGAGGGACTGCCAGACTCTTTTTCAAAATGCCTGCACCATTATGTATTCTCACCAGGAGTATATGAGGGTTTAATATCTCCATTTCCTGTTCAACACTTGTTATTATCTGATTTTTTATTCTAGCCATCCTAATGGATGTGAAGTGATATCTCATTGTGATTTTGATGTGCATTTCCTAGATAACCAAATGACATTGAGCATCTTTTCATGTGTTTTTGGTCATTTGTATATCTTCTTAAGAGAAATGTCTATTCAAATACTTTGCCCATTTTTAAACTGAGTAGTCTTTTTAATATTGAGTTCTGTGAGTTCTTTATATAGTCTAGAAACCAGTCTCTTATTAGTTATATGATTTGCAATTATTTCCTCCCATTTTAAGGCTGTCTTTTCACCTTCTTGAAGGTGTCTTTTGAAGAATAGAGTTTTTAATTTTGATGAAGTTAAATTAATTTTTTCTTCTGTAGCTGGTGCTTTTGGTTTCATATCTAAGAGCCTTCACCAAATCTAAGGTTATGCTGATTTAGCCCTATGTTTCCTTTCAAGAGTTTTATACTTTAGCTCCTAATTTAAATCTTTGATCTACTTTGAGATATTTTTTATATGGTATGAAACAATGGTTCAATTTTATTCTTGTCCATTGGCTATTGAGTTGTCTTAGCACCATTTATTGAAAAGACTACTCTTTCCCCATTGGATGGTCTCGGTGCCCTTGTTACAAATCAGTTGACCATAGACACATGGTATTTTTTTCTGGACTCTCAATTCTATTCCATTGATCTACATGTCAGTCCTTATGCCAGTAAGACACTATATTGATTACTGTTGCTTTGTGTTAAGTTTTGAGATCAGGAAGTATGAGTCCACCTATTTTGTTCTTACTTTGTCAAGACTGTTTTGGCTACTCTGGATCCCTTGCAATTCCATACAACTTTGAAAATCAGCGTGTCAATTTCTGTAAGGAAGTCAGTTAGGATTCTCATAGGAATTGCATTGAACCTGTAAATCAGTTTGGGGAGTATTGCCAGCTTAACAATGTTAGGTTTTCTGATCCATGAACTTGGTATGTTTTCCTATTTATTTACATCTTTAATATCAACAACTTAGTAGTTTTCAGAGTATACATTTTGAATTTCTTTGGTTAAATTTATTCCTAAATATTTTATACCTTGATGGCATTAAGAATCAAATTGAGGGAGCAGTGGTGTCTCAAGCAAGCGATTAGGTGCCTCTCTCCCACATATGAGGTCCCAGGTTCGGTTCCCAGTGCCTCCTAAAAAGACCAGCACACAACAAACAGACAGCAAATGCAAACAACGAAGGGGTAGGGAGATTGCAAACAATCATATAATTTTCAAATAATGACTTTTGGTTTTATTAATAATAGACTTTGATGCCTCTTTTCTTTTTTCTTCTCTCATTTCATTGTCTAGAACCATCATTACAATGTCGAATACTGATGGAATTACTAAACATCCTTGTCTTGTTTGGACTTTAGTGGGAATGTCTCTAATATTTCAGTATTAAATATGATATTTGCAGTTGGTTTTTTTTTTTAAAAGTTCCTGTACTTAGGTTATTGATGGTCTCTTCTACTTCTAATTTGCTAAGTATTTTCAGTAATGATCAAGCATTGGATATAATCTATGGTTATTGAATATATCTATATTTTTCCTTTTTCAAATATGTTCAATTTCAGTAATTGTATTGATAAACTTTCTTATTTTTATTTTTGCATTCCTCAGGAAAACTCCACATGTTCATGATATATTATTTTTAATACTCTAAAGGATCAATTTATTAGGATTGTATCCAGTTTCAACGAGAACACATAATTGCTTAAAATTTTACCATCCTTTTCCAGTTTGTCCATTTGTGTAAAGAGGAATTATTGATCCTTGATAGTTTTGCAAATCTGTTTTTTTTAAAGGAGTGGGAGAAGATTTTTTACTTCTGATCCTTTCTCTTTTAAAATATTTTAATAATCTGGGTTTTCTATTTATTCTTGAATAAATATTGGTGATTAGTTTCTTAAACTGTTGATTCCATGAAGTTTTGCAAATTTATTGAAACAATGTTATTCAAAATATTTTTTTTAGCATTTACTATATCTGTAATTATTCAGTGTATTTCTGTCTTCTTTCATTTTCCTGATGAATGTTGCCAAAGATTTGTCTATCACATTTGTATCTCAAAAAGCCTCTTTTGGATTCACTGATCATCCATATATTTTTGCTTATTATATGCTGCTCTTAAGTTGAGTTATTTCCTTTCTTTTATTTCCTTTATATTTTCAGTATATATATTCTGAGTTTTGAAATTAGCCAACTTAAGTCTTTTTTGCTATTTAATAATACATTGATAGCTATAAATTTATCTCTAAGTGCTTCCTTAATGGCATTCCACAATTTTTTTCATGTGTAACATATCAATTGTGGTCCAGGTCTAAATATTTCATAATATCCATTATGTTATCTGTGTTTGCTCACAGTTTCTTTAATAATGTACACATTAAATAGATATTAAAGAAATTAATATAGTAGTAGATTAATATTACTAATCTACTGATTAGTGTTACTGATTCTTTGGGGTTGTTAGTGTCCTGGACCAGGGTAAATAAATTAAGGGTTCATTTTTTTTTTTTCCTTTCTAAATCAACTTTATTGAGGCTTAATTTACGTACAATGAAAGGCACCCATTAAAAGGGCTGAGCAAGGTATGACAAATAAATGCACCCATCTAATTACCACCACAATCAAGATAGATAATGTTTCCTTCACCTGTGAATTTTTCCTCACTTGCTCTTTGCAGGCAAGATCCCCCAATTCTGGATATAAAAACACTGCTACTCTGTTTTGTTTTTTTTTCCACTATAGAGTAGTTTTGCCTTTTTTAGAAGGTCATGTAAATAGAATTATCCACTATATACTTCTGGGTATGTCTTCTTTAGCCCAAAATAATGTTTTTGAGATTCACCCATGTTACTGTGTTTATTAGTAGTCCATTTCTTATATTGCTGAATAGTATTCTGTAATATGAATAGACCTTGATTTGTTCATCCATTCCACTAATGATGTGCATTTGGATGGTCTCCTGCTGTTGGCTATTAGAGATAAATCTATGAACAATCACATTTTTTGTGGATATAAGTTTTCATTTATCTTGGGTAAATAACTAGGAGTAGAAGCCTGAGAAATATGGTGAGTGTATATGTCACTCTATAAGAAACTGCCAAACTGGGTTCCAATGTCGTTGAATCATTTTATGCTTCCCCAAACTATTCTACTTTCTCACCAGCACTTGGTACTTTTAGTCTTGAAAGGATGGTCTGGAATGACTTAACAAAATTTGAGGATAATCGTGAGGTAGATGAAGTTATGCATGTGGATATCAGGGGGAGAAGGTTCTCAGGCAAAGGGAATAGCCATTGCAAAGGCCACAGGGCCAAAAATTACATGGGATGCGTTGAGGAAGCCAGTGTGGCTGGAATGGGGTGATGATAGCAAGGATAAGAGATAATGCTGGAGAAATACTTTGTAGGATGTTGTAGGGCATTGTGAAGGCTTTCACTTCTGAGTGAATGAGAGTAGTGACTATTATAAGACTTGAGAAGAAGTGAAGGCTCAATCTGGCTGAGAGATGATAGAGAGATAGAGATAGAGATAGAGAGAGAGAGCTAGAGAGATAGAGAGATAGAGAGAGAGAGAGAGAGAGAGATAGCTTGGACTAAGGTGGTAGAAATGGAGAATGGTAGGGAACATAGGATTTTGGATATACCTGAAGGTGGAACTAGCAAAATGTCTTAATGGAACTGGATGTTGGCTGTGAGAGAAAGGAAAGAATTAAGAATGACCCAAGGTTTTTCACTGAACAAGTGATTTGCCATTGTAGTAGTTTGATATTATTGATGAATTCCAAAAAGAAATACCGATTGTATTTGTAATCTGGCCTGTTCCTCTCAGCTAGTGATACCCTTAGATTGTATTGAATTCAGAGGTTTCACTTTTTTAGTTGATTAAATTACACTAGGGCTTTGATTGGGCCATGTCAGTAGGACATCTGGTCTCCACCCTCTTGGTGGGTGGGGATTCACAGAGAAAAGGACAAGGCAGAGGAGACAGAGTTTTGGTCCTGGAGCCCGGGAAGTAAATACACAGAGAAGCAGATACTTGAGGAAAGAGAGAAGAGTCAGCAGACATGGCAGAGGCCCCAGGAAGAGAGACTGGGTTCACCTGACAGTTTACAGCCGGCCTTGTGGAGAGAGCAGAGCAGCTGAGCCCCGAGAGAAATAAGCCCCGGAAGAGAGACAAGATTTGTCCCAGCCTGCGGCTGAGATTGGAAGAAGCTGGGACCATGGAGCCTTGGGAGTAGGAGCAAGACTGAACTCTCACAGACATCGCCCACCATCTTGCGTCAACATGTGGCAACAGACTCTGGGTGAGAAAGTACCTCTTATGGTACCTTGAGTTGGACTCTTTAGGGCCTTGTGACTGTAAGCTTCTACCCCAAATAAATACCCTTTATAAAAGCCAACAGATTTCTGGTATTTTACATCAGCACCCCATTAGTTAATACAGCCATCAACTGATTCTTGCATGGCTATAGAGAGCATATTTGGAAGAGAAGATCAGGAGTTCCATTTTAGACATGTCTAGTTTGAGATGTCTATTAGAAAGGAATCCAAGTGGATATGTGAACAGGCATTGCATTTATGCGTGTGGAACTCAGAGGAAAGGATCCAGCCTGGGGAATCATTAGTGTATATCTACTATTTAAAACTATAAAACTGCTTCACTGTTTTATTCTCTGCTCACTAGAAGACTGTGTTTTTTCTCTTTTACACTACACTTTGGAACCCCTCCAGTTTTCATGTCACATCATAGAGATATACACACTGTTTACTAATTTATCAGCAATTGCATCTGTTGTCGTTCCAGCTGTTCCTCATATCTTCCTCTCTCTCAAAATCAGAAAACCAAGAATAAAATGACACCTGACAACTTTGCCAGCTCAGCACATCTGGAGGCACTAAGTTTCTGACTCAGGGAATGTGCATCAAACATATGGGGTGAGAAAGGATTTGAGAAGTCAAATCATAACTTTCCAATTTTAAATATTTTAAAAATAATCAGGAAATGTGAATTTAAATGAATTATATTTTTAGACTATTAAACATTCACTCCAACCAGGGACACTTTTGAGCAACTTAAAAAACCATTTTGTGCTCTTTGAAAATCATCACATGCTCTTGCATGTATATAATGTATATACCAATATTTTTACTGATTTAAGTCTGGACAATAATTATAATGGAAGCTAATCTGATTAACCATCCAGCACAAACAGCAGAAATGTTTTCTACAATATTCTAGGAGAGCTGAATTTTAAAATAATCATATGTAAGTTCATCATTAGTGGCATTATTCCAGACATACATGCAAAGTTTGATGATAAAAAAGTCAAGCCTCGGTGACATTATTTTCGCAGCTTTCTTAACTTCATTTTTTAGAATCTAGGGGAACATTTTGTAGCAAGATGACTTGAGATTTCTTTGTTGTTCAGTTATATCCCGCTGGGCTTTTCTCATGTTCAAAAACACAAATTGTAGTTAGTAATCGATACTTGTTCTTAGTATTCAGGCAACAATTTATATGTTCTCTTGTTCCCTGCGTACTTGAAATAACATTCTCAACTCCTTTCTAATCAATTAAAGGTGGTTGCAGGCCCTTGTTACATGATTTGTGATGAATCAAGCAAACTTTTTAATAAAAGTGGGGCCATGTACTTCCCTCGGCAACACCGATGAATGGATAGCTACCAAAAGTCTAGTGCCCTATCTTTTAGCGTACAACTTTCAGTTCTCATTTTCAGGATAATTGCAGGATTTGTTATTACAATGGCTGACAAAGCTTGGAAACAGAGGTGCTAATTTACAGTTTTACCTCATAGCTCATGTCCTTTTGCAGAATACACCAAAAAATTTATATAGCTCACTGTGAAGATTGGTGGGTATTTTCTTTTGTTTTCTTACTTTCTGTTTTGAAATAATCACAGATTCACAAGAAGTTGCAAAGACAGTACTGAGAGGTCCCAGGAATCCTTCACCCAGTTACTACAGCTTGCATAATTAGGGTACAATTTCAAAGCCAGGAATCTGATATTGTTGGTATAATGTGTGTGCTCTATAATTCTATGTATTTTATAAGATGTAATAACATAGTTTTTTTTTTTTTAAATTAAAAGTCTCAATGCATATACATACAAATGAGGGCTATCCCTCAAGATAATAATCTTAAGGGACTATAAACTTCTTCCAAATATAAATATCGTGCTCACAATATTTCTGAAGCTCTCTTCTTTCGCAATTGCCCTATTAACTTGTTTTAAAAATCACAAAAGAAAGTTAGCCTGAGTATCATCACCTTTGAGTTTTGAACCTTACCTAGACTATTAATCTAGTTCTTAAATCCTACTGTACTCCCTCTTTAAGGTTACTATCTCATTCCCTGCTTTAGCAATGCTAAACCCTTGATTCTCTTCTCAAACCTATGACTTTCCCAGTGCCCACTTCACTCTAGCAAATTCCTTTGCCTCCATATTCTCCGAGAAAATAAGACCCTGGACAGGAACTCCCTTGACTCCCCTTCCAGCCCTGCTACAATGGAGGACGTCGGCTTCTTACTCTCTAAAACCACTCCCTCTGCCTTCCACTTTCGGCTTTTGCCTCTGCAGGAGAGAGAGAGGTTATGAGGGCTTTGCCTTCAGAGGGGGGACCATCCTCTGTCCAAAATACACAGTCCTTTCCATTCCCACTTAAACCCAAGGGACTTTGTTCTTGTTTAGCCAAAAACTACTGCCCCTGTTTCAATTTAAAGGACATAACTCTTTAATTGTAAAAAAAAAAAAAAAAAAGGGGTGGGGTGGGGATGTCACATATCAAAAAGGATCTGCACAACATTTGTACTGAGACTTATTTTTGCCAGTTATGTGGCTTCTAGCTCTGGTCACGTGTGTGCTCACACATGGTGTCCTGGCTGCAGAGGTAGAATGCACCAATTATGTTCTTCCAGGGACTGACAAGTTTAATCAAGACAAAACTGCACTAGAATCTCCCCTTATGAAAGCACCTGGGTAGAATGTTTGCCTGTAATCTCGTGTTACAGCAGAAGCGCTCAATGGATAGTTTATGGCTGGCAATATAACTTGAAAAAGCCTCTGAGGAACATAATGTTGAAAATCCAGTTAGTTTTATTAATATTTGAACGCATATATTTCTGGGTGAAATATATACCTTTCCAGTGTGTAAAGACATTTTAAGCCATACTTGACTGTGCCTCACCTTGCAGTTTGAATTTTTTATTATGTCATGAATATGGTATATTTGTATATTTTCAATAACAGGAGAGAGAAAGCACAGTATTTGATTTATGTGAGCATTATATATTTGTATATAATGCTTTCTCAGAGAATGTGCCTATTTTTGAGACCCAATTAGAAAAGTGCTGAGATAATCAACAATAATTTGGAAAGTCAGTGAACCCAGAGTCTGGGAGTAAAACAGAGTTGATCCAACACTAGTGCGTCTCTCCAGAGTGCTCCTGTTTTCCAGCAAGGGCTGTTCACATTTTTAAACTGACCTCAGGCTAAAAACTGTTAAATCCAATGGCAGTTCATTTGCAAATTCTTCTCTCTCCCCAACCTGAAAATGTTTGAATTTGCTAACCCACTTAGTCAGCAGCTGACTGTAGGATTTTTGCTTGCCCCAGGCTAACTGGAAAGTGCCTCCTCTTTCCAAATCCCGTTTTTTGACTCAAGTACCCTGTCGGTCATTTTGCATTTTGTTCCCCATAAAATTTTACATTTGGGGGACAACCTCTCTGCTCTGTCTCTGTGGTAAAGTCAGCCAGGCATATTGATCTAATAACAATAACCATTCTATCCAAATTCTGCTGTAAGACTGCAGTGAAATTCTGGTTCAAATTAGTCAGTGAACCACCTCTTCAGAGTGCTGATGCAGTGACAGAAATCATTTCTTCTCAGATTCCTCAGAGACTCTATAATGAAGTTTCCTGGTTGGAGCAGTATAGCAAATCCGTTTTGTGGTATTTAGGGAAGATAACGTTGCAGGTGCCAACATGCACAAATGAAATTCAAATCATATTGTCTCTAAATAGGCAAAAAAAATGAAAGCGTAGATTGTATTAAAATAATTCCCTCATTTACAATCATCTATTGCACCTGCCATGTTAATGTTGTCTATTAGCATCCCAAAGTAATTAGTATTTTATTAAAGGCATGATACTTGGAATAGTCAACACTAACTTGGTTTGGTTAACGCAATTTCTTTACGTTTTTAGCATCCATGATCACCCCCATCAAAGCTCTTGGTCTATGTCGCCTGTGGTTTTATTGTCTCTTGAAGATCATGGCATGATCTGAGAATTCAGAAAAATGGTAATTGCTTTTGGAAATTTGGGACATTGAATTTTGCATAGGTTAGGAAAGGGGGATAGTAAAAGCACACTTAATTGAGCAGTAGAGAAGAGCAGTAGTGAACAAATATCCCAGTAATAAAGGCCAAACTGCAGGTAATTTTCCACAAAGAAGATTTAAAAGAAAATGAAAAAGCACGTTTGTCTTATACTGAGCTAAATATCTGAAGATGAACAATAAATGCCTTGGCCAGAAAAGTATAGATGTCTCCTAAATTATTAGCTTCTACACCTGCTTTCCAAGAGTATGTTCTCAGCAGAGCATCAAATGTGTTCCTTTCACAACCTAAGTTTGGTTGTATTACTCTGCTGCTCAAAACTTTGACAGCGGCTCTACATTCCACTCAGAATTTAAACCAAAGTCCCTACAAGAATGCCCTACAGTAGACCTACTGCTGTGGCTTTCATTATTTCTCTGACCTTGGCCCCCATTCTACTCCTCCTTGCTAATTGTGCTGTAGGCTATTTACATTGGCTTTTTTTCTCTGCTTTGATTTTTCTTCCCCTCTATATCTTTAGATTAATCTTTTACCTCCTTCAAGTCTTTGGTCAGTTTCACTTGTAATGTGAACTACCAGACTGACTACCTTTTTAAAATTAGAAGCCCCAGCCCCATCTGGAGGCTCTTGTTTCCTCTTAGACTATTCCCTTTCTTCTGTTTTCTTACAGAGCTTATCATCTTCCTGCATACTATGTTAAGAGTCTAGCATATTATATAACTGTAAAGAATTGTCAAGATTTCCTCTACCTGCAAGCTAAAAAGCTACTCTGCCACAGTGTAATAGATTCTGGTAGATGACAAGAGATCCTGGGAGAGAAACAAAGGACTTATTACTCACAACACAGAAAGCCACATGGATATTCGTATATTTGAATCAGCTCCCCTTGCCCCACATCCCACAGGGGGTGATATGGATGGATGCCTGCACACTCAGTAGGTTGTGTTACAAGAGAGGAACCCTGAGCTTAGGTAACCTAAATTTTTTATAGAGCACAATTGGTATGCCTGCCCTTGGTTCCAGAGGAAGATATTACATCTATCTTCCAAGACTATATAGCAAACCTGGCCTTCACTCCAGAGGAAGAAGCTATCTCTATTTTCCAAGGCTTCTCATTGTACAAATGTCTTTGCAAAGATTTTCTAGAACAAAGGGCAGACAGTATCTCACTAGCAAGATGTGCAGAAACATGAGACCCAAAGAGAATTATCTGCCAAGAATAATATAAGGTTTACTGCCTTTATATATGCCTCCCCAATCTAAATGCCACAAGAAAGGAATTTTGTTTATTTCACTGGCATTATGGATTAAATTGTGCCCCCCTCCCAAATATATTGAAGTGCTAATCCATGGTACCAGTGAATGTAAACTTAGTTGGAAATAGGGTCTTTGCAGACATAATCAAGTTAAGATGAGACCATACTGAATTAGGGTGGTCCCTTAGCCAATATGACTAGTGTCCTCGTGAGAGGGGAATGTGGACACAGACACAGAGACACAGGGGAGAAAGAGGCAAGACTGCGGTGATGTGTCTACAAGTCAAGGGAAGCTAAGAATTGCTGGCAAACACCGGAAGCTAGGAGAGGTGAGAAAAGATTCTCCCCCGCAGCTTTCAAAGGAAGCATGGCCCTGCCAAGACCTTGCTATTGATCTTCTAGCCTCCAAACTATGAGACAATGCTTTTCTATTGTTTCTAGCCACACCGTTTTGTTATAGGAGCCGTGGGAAACGAATAAAATTGATATGGCCAAAAAGCATGGAAAATGTGCTTAGACATTTTTTTTCTTTCAGTCCATAATCCCAAAATCTGCTAATTTCCACCTTGGTGACTTTAGCTAGAGTTACATCTATTAGTATCAATTTTCTCGACCATAACATTGGAATAGTAAGTAGTAACTTTCTCACAGGTTGTGGTGAGTATTTAATGCACAGTGTCATTAAGTATTAGCATTCTTGCAAATTCCGTCTAAGATCCTCTTCTCTTCTCACTTTATACTCTCATTTGGAATGTCATCATTACTCTCACTGAGAATGTGATAATGTGATAATTCTCTAATTTATATTAGTAGCCATACCTCTTCTCCAATCCTTAGTGTCACATATCCTATCTGACATCATAGGCAATGACCCAAAACCAAATTCATGGTGTTCTTCCCATCTAGCCCTCTTCTAGGGTCCTTTGATTAAGCAAATGGCACCTCCATCCATTTATTTGTACAAGCCATAATCCATGTGCTATCTTTGACTCTTCTCTCTCAACCCATTCTACTCTCATATCCAATCATTCATCACTTCCTATTGAATTCACCTCTTAAATATCTTTGGCCTATCCACTTTTTTCCACCTCTACTACCAAGGCCAGTAAATGCCAACTGTGTCAGACCAATGCCTCCTGTTTATAACAACTATTTTATAATACCTCCTTTAATATCCTGAACTAAACTCCTACATAATATAACCAAACATGCATGCAAAATTTCAAAACAACACCAAAATAGAAAGTAGAAATACAGGAAAAGAAATTATAATAAAGTAACATGTATTTCAATATGTAAATGTTAGGTGTGGCTAGATAGAGGCTTGTAGCATGTAAAAATTCATTGTGATGTGACAGCTACAAAGGTAAATTGACACAGGTCCATTGTATTGGACTCAAATACCATGAGCAGTATTGCCTACAGTGGTATCATTTTCCAATGGCCAAAACAACCTGAAATACAATTATCTCTCCATTTACGTAGCAGATGCATTTTTGGAAATTTAGTATATATTTAAATCATACAGCAATACAAAGTGTTTATATGTAAAATGGAATTAGATTCTAGGCAAGTTTTTCATCCATATGAAAGTCTCTGCTTTTTAGTGGGCAAATCCAGGTTTTATGAGGCACAGACAAATCTCCGTTTAAGTATGAATGCCCTGCACATTGCAAGATATGCTTAGCATACATGGACCCCACCCACCAATAAGTGCCAATAGCCAAATTTGATTATGCTACCCATTAAATAAATCTTTATTGCTGATTCCTTAAGTTAAAATCCCAAATTTCTGCATGACTTCCAAGGCCTTATGTTACCTGACTCCTGCCTACTTTCAGACTCTTCTTCACCATATCCCATACTGATCTGTGTGCTTTCACCACACTGATCTTTTTATTCTGCAGATCTGTTATCGCCCTTCATAGCATTCCCTTTATGTACTCTTCGTACCACACAAACTTTCCAAGTTAACTCCTAATTATCACTTCTCTGCTTAGAAGTGTTTCTGCCTTTCAGAAAATTTCATTTTAAACTTTTCTATATGGCCAGGGGGACACAGGAACATTTAACAAGTGTGACAGGGTAATCAACAAACCAAAACACATGCCAGCCACTGTAGAAGGGTCCAGACTACCAAGTGTTAACCTGTTAGATACTGGATTGGGGTATGGTCTAGGTTGGGTATTCCTGGGAAGAGGCTAGGGTAGACAGAGCAGGTAGGCACTTAGGATCTTAGAGAACCAGCTATTTGCCATCTTTTAAATAACTGCATTCATATTTTAAAACCAGTATGGCTGTTGAAAGTAACCCAAATTATTAGTATTAGCATCATTCTTATTAATTACTATTGATTACATGCCAGTATTTAGGCTGAAATGGAGTTTACCAATAGGTTATGACTTAATTCTCAATCACTCCACTCCTGGAAGAACTTGCTATGGAACATACAGCTTTTTACTTTCATATGCAGGATGGTTCAGTTAAACTTTCTCCTTCTAGATTGTAAACTCAATGACACCAGGAACTGTGTCTATTTTGCTTACCAATTTATACTCAGTGCTCACACTCCCACACACATAGCGCCTGGACGATATTTGAAGTCAATAAATATTTACTGAAAGAAGGATTGAAAATGCCTAGTATATAGTTAGTACTCAACACATATTAATTCCTTCTTTTTCCCTCCTCCTTACCTGCAAGCACAAAATAGTATATTTATTTATTTTAAATCAACACATTTCAGTAACTTCCAGATAGTCAGCTACCTGAAAAATTGAGAAACAAAAATCAAAAATTATTTATTAAGTCTTAGAATTTCCCTTTCTAGTCTAATTTGCTTAAAATATACCATGGAATGGGAGACTTATTTTCTTGATACAGTTACTTCTATTTTTTTTTTTCATCCTCTCAACTTTGTGTAAACTCAGCTTCAGGTCTCAACTCCTGTTTATGCCCCACACCAGACATTATTCATTCTATTACACTGAAAGCCTTGCCACGCTGTGTGCTCTCCTCCAGCAACGCCATCATTGGAGAAAATGTAACCCTAGGATTTCATAATCTGGGGAATTTAGATTAAAATAAGAGCCAGGGCAAAAGACAATGATCCCAATTATCAGCTCCAAATTAATAATAATAATAAAGTTGTATGAAGAGGAAAGTGTTTCTAAAGAAAATGAAAAGAAACTGTGATGCATGGCATGAAAATGAGTGTGGCTGCCACAAACTAAGACAGACGCTCGTGATTAGGAGTCATGGCTGCTCTTCAAGGAGCATTGATATACTCTCAAAGCTTGACATTTCTAAAACAAAAGCAAGATCTGCACTTTTACTTTTTCTTATAACCATTATCTAGTCTGTTCAGCATTCCATGTAGTTTATGCCTCTGTGAAATTAAATATAATTGGTTTATGGAAACTGAACAAAAGCCTAGATTCAAAGCATATTTCTAAATTCATTAAAATTCATTAAACTGTTCACATACTCATTGACCCTAATCCACCAACTCAACCATCATTAGAATTTTCTGTGTTTAAATGTAAAAACATGTTGAGATAAGATCACAAATAAGTGTTGTAAGAAATATTTTGAAATACTAACCAATAAGATTTCCCACTATTCCTGTATCCCTAGTTCTCTTGCCACCACTCCCTGAAACTAAACCAGAACACAGGCATTCTGCCAGCGTTGCCTCGGGAGAGGGATCATACTGAAGACTGAAGACAACAAACGAGTAAAACTCTTGGTTTTTGACTTTCAAGACCAAAGAAGAAAACTGAATTTAAAGAATACAAGAGTATAAAGTCAGAACCAATGTTTGTGACACCAGCATCGACATAAAATTTGCCAGATGGAGGGAAAGGAAAAAAAGAGTAGGAGGAAAAAGAGAACCAGAGAAAAGTTTGTGAGAAAGTCCCTGAAACCTGCCCCCACCACCCAAGCTCTCTTGGGGTGAAGGAACATTTGAATTTTTACTTGGTTTAGAAATCTGAGAGCATAGACGTGTGTCCTTAAGCCACAAAGAAAATTCTAGGGAACTAGAAAGTACTTAGAATTAACCCTTGACCTGAATGTTATGAGAAAGATTTCTTGTGTACCCTAGAAGAGCCCCAGAACATTCACAGAGTTTTTCCCCAGTCTAGTTAATGAAAGCAGACAATCACTTCCCATGCCCCGATGGGTATATGGCAGCAGCTGGTAGAGAGATGGAAATGGAGAGCTCCTTTAATCAGAAGCAAGGGATGTCCGATTTTACCTGCATGGGTTGAAGTGTACAGAGCAGGCAAGATGAAATATGGCACACTGATAATAACCAAGAATCAGATGCTTCCCAACCTGAAGCATCATACCATGAATGCCCCTGGAATATATATGTCATGCAGAGGAAATGGGAGTTAGGAGACCCATTTGACTGTTTTTTAGTTTTCCACCTAAGAGGAAGAGGGAAGCAAGTAGAACTGTATGAAAAAATAAAAATATAATGTTTCCTATACCTCAGAGCTTTTGGAAATCTGATTTAAACAGAGAACCATGCCAAGTAATTCCTGACTCAGTTATAAACTTACAAGGCTATTAAGATATATTAAAGGGAAGCAGCTGTAGCTCAGTGGATGAGTGCCTGCTTCCCATGTATGAGGTCTCGGGTTCCAGGGTTCAATTCCCGGTACCTCATAATAAAAGAGAAAAAAAGAGAAAGAAATAGTACAAAGATGCATTAAGATTTAGGCTTTGCCTCGATGTTCCATGAAAACAGGTAATAGAAAACTTTAAGAAAAAACAAAAAGACTTGTATTAGTCAGACTCTCTAGGGAAACAGAACTGACAGGAGATACCTGTAAATATTATGAGATTTTATAAAATTGTCTCACATGACCATGGGGATGCATAAGTCCAAATTCTGTAGGGCAGGCTGCAAGCCAGGAACTCCAATGAAGGTCCTTGATGAGTTCACCAGGAGAAACTGGCTGTCTGAAGTAGAAATGGGAATTCTCTCTCTGACTGCTGAAATCACTTCTCCTAATTCCCTCATAGTAACAATTAGGCCAGGGCTTGCTTGACCAAACATCTGGCCAAATTAACATATGAGCCTAACCAACACAGTCCACCCCTTGTCTACTTGGTTGCCATACACATCACCTTAAACCATACCTAATCTCTAAATAAAAATAATAACAGACATTTTTTTCACCTAACAATGCCCAACTGTCCTACCCACAATTGGAAACACACTAAATCCCTCTCAAATAAGGTGTAAGTCTTTGGGTGATATACACGCTTAAACTTGACATCTATAACTTAAATACTATTATATGAAACTAATACAAATTATGTTATATTCTAAGATGAAAATATAGGGAAGAAAACAAAGATATTTGTTTTATGTACATATACAAACATACTCATAAAAAAACAAGGAAAAAATATTCATGACCATTACAGTCCTCATTTCTGTAACTGGTCATGTGGTCGTAGTTTGTATTTATCACTACCTTCTTTCACTGTCCATTCCAGCAAGAACCTCAGCTGGGTATAGTTCTTTGCCTGGTAGGGTGACCCAAAGTTTCATTCCTGAAGTTTCTGGGCCATTGTTAGTCCTGCCTGGATTGGGTTGTTGCAGTTTTCCATTGACTTTAATTACAGGGCATGGTAGTATTAAGAGATGCCCTAGGGAATCTCCTGTATTCCAGGCAAATTCTTCTTTACCTCCACTGTGTAGGTGCAGTTCTATTTCCCCTTGGTAATCAGGATCAATCACCGCAGCCAGTATAGTAATTCTCTTCTTTGCCTGTTGATTCAGAGGCATGAGGAGCCCAAAGTGGCTAGGTGTCAGTCTTAACTTCCAGTTTAATGGAATCATAGTTGTGTCTCCTGTTGGCAGCACTCCTCCTTTTGGAACAAAAGCCTGTAGACAAGCAGAGCTTAAGGTTTCAGGGACAGGAAGAAAAATTTTCCTAGTGGATCACTAGAGGTAATAGCGAGTGGTGTCACTCCCATTTCCACCTCTTGATTCCTGGACCTGCGAATCCTAGGTATGGGAGAAACAGCACCGTAAAGTGGATACTCATTTAGAGCATGCACAGCCTCCTGGAGAACATTGCCCTGGCCCTGCAATGTATTGCTACCTAGTTGGTACCACAATTGGGACTTCAAAAGGCCATTTCACAGTTCTATCAATCCAGCTGCTTCAGGATGATGGGGTACATGGAAAGATCAGTGAATTCCATGAGCATATGCCCATTCCTGCACTTCATTTGCTGTGAAGTGGGTTGTTTGATCAGAAGCAATGCTGTGTGGAATACCACACTGTGTGATGGTGGATAAGGCATTCTGTAGGTCCACAGATAGTAGTTTTGGCAGAAGCATTGCATGCAGGGAAGGCAAACCCATTTCCAGAGTATGTGTCTATTCCAGGTAGAACAAATAGCTGTCCCTTCCTTGATGGAAGTGGTCCAATGTAGCTGGGTACCAGGAGTGGTTCTTGAGAAAGAGAATCTTAAAAATGGGATTTCTAAATTGGTTCTGAGGTTTTTGCAATTGCCTCTCTAATTAGATTCAAGGGCACTAAAGACTCTGTTTCCAATAATCAAGCGGCCACTGATAACCCATGGCATGATTGGCAATAGAGAAACACAAAGTATCACCACTGGATATGGCTACTCAAAGGGATGAGCTTTTTTTTTTTTTTTTTTTTTT